>JADBJO010001898.1:60806-65806 GCA_016801955.1 Conus betulinus | reverse complement strand
TGTCAAGGCACCTCTCCTGGCGAAGAAACTCGGCTTCGTTTCAGCGGCGTGTTTGGAAACCAAGCTGTTGGCACCATGGTAACGCTCCGATGCGGCTGATTGACTGGTGCTGTCTTGATCAATCCATTTGAACGGAATGTCGTCAGAATGCAAGCCATATCCCTCTCACCTGCCCCCCCCCCCCCCCTTCTCTCTCTCCCTTCTCCCCCCCGCCCTTACCCCCCTTCCCCCCTCCCTTTCCGTAGCGCTGTGTGCCCTGTCAGGGCATACAATTCTGGAAGAAGGATTCCGATCGATCTCTGGCGTCTGTTGCTGCCGTGTCTGCTTCTGTCTGTCTGTCTGTCTGTCTGTCCGTCTGTCTGTCTGTGTACGGTGTCGCTGAAGAGCGGAGAGACGATTCAAGTCAGATCTGTACGAAAGAATCAATGCAAAGGTGTTTAAGGACACGAGAGAGAGAGAGAGAGAGACAGACAGACAGACAGACAGATAGACAGACAGAGACAGAGGACAGAAAGACAGGCAGACAGACAGATAAAGACAGAGACAAAATAGAGACAGAGACACAGAGACAGACAAACACAAAGAGAGATAGGGATGCAGAAAGAAATTTAACACGCAGAGAGAGAGAGAGAGAGAGAGAGAGAGAGAGTGAGAGAGAGAGAGAGAGAGGAGGCATACACAGAGAGAGAGAGAGAGAGAGACATACAGACAGAGAGAGAGAGAGAGAGAGAGAGAGAGAGAGAGACAGAGAGAGAGAGATACACAGACAGAGAGAGACAGACAGACAGAGAGAGAGAGAGACAGACAGACAGACAGACGACAGAGAGACATACAGAGAGAGAGAGACATACAGAGAGAGAGAGAGAGAGACATACAGAGAGAGAGAGAGAGAGAGTGATTTTTTTGGTGCATTTTCACTTCGAATTTCCCTTTTTATATTTTTCTTTTTTTTCCCTAGAAATTCAGATGTGTATGATTTTTTTACCAGCGTGACTTCTTCCTTAAATAAAGCAAAAGCAATTAATGAAGTTAAGATTAACTACGCCACAAACTGACATTAACCATGCAAGATGGAGTTTTCAATTTGATCTGAACAGACTTCTCGGTCCAGTATTATGCGCTGCTGATTCGTTTTCTTGGTCGGTCTATGAATCCACGCACGCACACACATGCGCGCGCACGTGCGCTCACGCATACAACAACACGCAAGCAAGCAAGCAAGCAAGCAAGCAAGCGCACACACACACACACACACACACACACACACACACACACACACACACACACACACACACACACACACACACACACACACACACTTCTATTTATCCAGTCTGTCCATCAACACCTATCTATCTCTCTATCTGTTTATCTATCTGTCTATCTGTCTATATCTATCTATCTATCTATCTATCTATCTATCTATCTATCTATCTATCTATCTATCTATCTATCTATATGTGTGCGTGCGCACGCGCGCGTGTGTTTGTGTGTGCTTGTGTGTGTGCGTGCATACGTACGTGCGTGCGCGCGCGTGTCTGTATGCTTGCCTTTCTGTGCATCCATCCATCCATGACGTCTGTTTGTATGTCTGATCTCAAGCCTTGGCGCATGCATGCATATGCATGCATGTTTGTATGTGTGTATGTATGTATGTATGTATGTATGTATGTATTGTATGTATGTATGCATGCATGCACATGTGTGTATATGTATGTATATGTATATGAACATGCATGTGTGTATTGATCTGTCCGTATATCTACGCACACATCTATAAATGTCCGTGTATCTGTTTTCGCACGCACACAATAACCGATCGATCCATCTATCGAGACACTTATCTTTCTAAGCTTTGTAATCTGTCTACACACCCATCTATCTATGGTCCTTTAATCCATGAAACCGTCTGCTTTCTCTGTCTCTGTCTGTCGCATGGTCTGTCTGTCTGTCTTTATGTCTGTTTGTCTGTATGTATGTATGTATGTTTGTAATGAAATTCTGTAGTACGATCTATCTATCTATGCATGCATACGATCCTGTGTATGTCTGTTTCTGTTTTCAACGATGAGCACTTTACGTATGCAACTGATCGATTCCATCTATCTGCACACGTAGCTGTGTATGCTCTGTGACCCGTCAGTCTACACACGTATGATCTAAGTGTTAAAATCTGATCGCTTCATCTATCGGGAACTCATCTCTCTCTAAGCTCTCTCCTCTCCAGGACCCGTCAGTCTCTTCTACAACTCCAAACCTAGCTATCTATGTCTGGTAATTCTCATGGAACCCTCGTGCTCTCTCCTCTCTCTCTCTCTCTCTCTCTCTCTCTCTCTCTCTCTCTCTCGATCTCTCTCTCTCTCTCTCTCTCTCTCTGTCGATTATCTTTGTTGGTTATCCGTCCGCGTGTTTGCCTGTCCCGTCCATCTGTCGGTCTGTCTTTCCGACGACTGTGTATCTGTCGATGCTCTGCGAAGGGATATTGGCTAAAATTTGGTGCAGGCCTTGTATAATTGTTTGGATGGGTACGTTGTTGAAATAACAGCAAGAGACTGTTCGTTGTTGTTGTCGTTGTTGCGTTGTTGTTTTTGTTGTTAAAATGCTAACAATGCTAGACTGATTTACTGAGGACTTTTCTAGTCTGGTTTAGTTGCTTGATTTTTTTCCCTTTTTCTGTCCTTTCCTTGTATATATATAATATCTATATATATATATATATATATATATAATATATATTATACACGGTGTGTGTGGTGTTGTGTTGTGGGTGTATGTGTGTGTGTGTGTTGTGGTGTTTGTTGTTGTTGTGTGCTTGCTTGCTGTTGTTGTGGTTTTGTTTGGTTTGGGCTGGCTTTGCTTTAACTGATGGTATGTATCTTATCTGTGTTTTATTACCGTATTCTGTAACTCTCTCTCTCTGAGTCTCGTCCTAACATTCCCTGGTACGCTGTTGGTCCCCTCTCTCAAGCTGTACTGCTCTCTCCTCTCTCGCTCCTCTATCTCTCTCTCCCTCTCATCTCTCTCTCTCATATCTCTCTCCTCTCTAGCTGTCGTCTCTCTCTCTCGTCCCTCTCTCTCCCTCTAGTCCTCTCTCTCTCTCTCGTCTCTCTCCTCTCTCTCTGCTGTCGCTCTCTCCTCTCTCCTCTCCTTCTCTCTCTCCTCTCTCTCTCTCTCTCTCTCTCTCTCTCTCCGACAGGACGCTACCCTGTTTGATATAATACGTCTGTTCGGTGTATTAGATACTGGCTTAAGTTATTACTTATGGATGGAAATAGGACTGCCGGTGACAGCTTACGAGATGTGGATGTGGGCGAGACTCACGCGGCGGTAAATATACATGGGTTTTCAAGGATTCGAGAAACATTATTTCAGAACGGTTTTGGAATGGTATGGCTAAATCAAGGGGTTGAAAATGTAAATGCATTTTCTGGATGAATTTCGCCAGAGGGCTTATTGATTGCCGATGGCAAAACTGGAACTGGAACATCCTCTCCAAGACAGTGCCCCGGTTTCTTTATACAGAACTTTCAAATCATCTAGAGCTGTGAAAAGGTATCTTTTAATTGACATCGACAGACATATTAGATGTTATTTAACAAAGTTTAGTTCGGAGGGTAACAGACATGGCAATACATCGGGACCGATATAATCAAGATTAAAACTAATTATGTGTAGCATTGCCCATTGTGTAATGAACGCAATAGAAGATGAAGTGCATGTTTTTTTTGTTGTGCCCTAGTCTCTGTGAGCTTCGGCAAACAAGATATTCCAGGAAAAAATTTATGTAAATCCAATGTCTATTTAACGTAGCCTTATTAATGGCTAACAGTAACGAAATCAACTGAAGAATGTATCTGCATGTATTATATAAGGCATTTAAAAGGACGTGCGCGACTGTTAGTTGAAGGATGTGAATGGTTAATATTGACGTAGCATGTATCTGTTGAACTCTATTGTCAAAAGATGTTGCGAATCTGTCATTATTATGTTGATATAAATCCTTACTTTTTCCTTGTCGTTTCAAGAGTGACCATTGTAAATAGTTCCCCCCTTCAGTAGGGGGCGGCCTAGCGGCCTAACCTGAAATAAACCAATTTTTCCATTTTCCCATTTTCTACTCTAACGCTACTCTACTGTCGTACACTGCTTTTTTTTTTAACATGTGGCCTGCCAGTTTACCTTTTCGTATATTTCTTTGTACTGTTTTGTTTCCTCCTTTTACAAGTTAAAGCAAGCATACTGCGACTCCTGCGGGGGGGGGGGGGGGGGGGGGGGGTGGGGGGGGGGGGGGGGGTGGGGGGGGGGGCTATAATTTGGTGATTAGGTTGTGACAGTTCTGTCATATCGTAATGGACACGAACTGTTCATTCTGCAGAACTGATTTCTAATGCGTCTTTTCTCGTTAATTGAAATGTGTGTGTACTTTCTTCTTACTTTTGTTGTTTGTTGTTGTAAACTGTTGGTAAAAATCAGGCAGAACGTTTTGACGCGCGTAGCACGGGTCTAGTTTATCTGCCTTAAAAGATGGCCAAAATATGGCTGTTGTTTTATTAATGGATGAGTACAGTTTTGACTCACATGAACACAGTGCGAGTCCAGAGGACTTTTTCAGGTCAAAGCGCTCCCACTCTTTCATGTCTCACGCTTTGACTCCGTACCATTTTTTTTAATTATTTCTGTCTTTCTGTTTTGTCGTCTGAGGTTTTTTATATGCCTTTGTGAATCATTTTCCAGTCTTTGTTCTGGATTTTTTTTTCTGATACCAATTAATACTTGCCATACTTGCTCACCCTCTCTCTCCTCTCTCTCTCCTCTCTCTCTCTCTCCCTCTCTCTCCTCTCTCTCTCTCTCTCTCTCTCTCTTTTGTGGTAAATTTTACAATTAGCATTTTCTCATTAGCAGCAAGTGCTGAAATACGCAGATACGTCAAAATGATAAATATAAAAAACCTTTTCAGCCATCCCCAGAATAAAGATCTCTCTCTCTCTCTCTCTCTCTCT
>JADBJO010001898.1:53306-55806 GCA_016801955.1 Conus betulinus | reverse complement strand
GGACGCCTGCCTGTCTCTTTAGGGCGTGTACGGCTGGACGCCTGCCTGTCTTTAGGGCGTGTAAGGCTGGACACCTGCCTGTCTTTAGGGCGTGTACGGCTGGACGCCTGCCTGTCTTTAGGGCGTGTAAGGCTGGGCGCCTGCCTGTCTTTAGGGGCGTGTAAGGCTGGACACCTGCCTGTCTTTAGGGCGTGTACGGCTGGACGCCTGCCTGTTCTTAGGGCGTGTAAGGCTGGGCGCCTGCCTGTCTTTAGGGCGTGTAAGGCTGGACGCCTGCCTGTCTTTAGGGCGTGTAAGGCTGGACACCTGCCTGTCTTTAGGGCGTGTACGGCTGGACGCCTGCCTGTCTTTAGGGCGTGTAAGGCTGGGCGCCTGCCTGTCTTTAGGGCGTGTAAGGCTGGACGCCTGCCTGTCTTTAGGGCGTGTAAGGCTGGACACCTGCCTGTCTTTAGGGCGTGTAAGGCTGGACACCTGCCTGTCTTTAGGGCGTGTACGCTGGACACCTTCCTGTCCTTATTCTCTGGGCTGTTTCTGGACCATGCCCCAGGTCACTCAGCGGGCAGTGGTTGTTGAAACAGGATGGGCAGTAGCTCTGACTCAGGTCTGTGATCACAACCCTCTCCCCGCAAATCCGAAAACCAGTTCAGATGCGATATGATCAGACTGAATTTGTTTTCTTCTTTTTTTTAACATTTGGGACACGTTGAGAATTTTGAAGGAAGGAAGAGGTTTTGGAACAAAGGGGGAGGTTGGACTGGACTTACTCTCCCGAGGGGAGGGTGGGGAGGGAAGGAAGGGGAGAAGGAAGGGGAGAGAATGAGAAGGGGGGTGGGGGTGGGGGGGGGTGGCACACGTCCTTTCTCACCCTGTGGGGGAAGGATTCTGGGCGTGCGGTGGTTACGGTACGTTACACCGGAAAGACTGCAGCTGCAAAAGCTGACGTCACGTGACGACTTCCGGCGCGACACCTGCAACTAAAGAACACCACCACTAGCTCCCTACCCCCCGTCGCCTCCTCCCCCTTCCCACCCCCCCACCCCAGCCCCCTTACATGCCCGGATGGAATCATTTCTGTCCCAGCTTGATAGTACCCCTCACCCAACTGCCCTACACACTTTCCCACACACCCCTCCCCTCCCCCCCCCTCTCTCTCTCTCTCTCTCTCCTCTCTCTCTCTCTCTCTCTCTCTCTCTCTCTCTCTCTCTCTCTCACACACACAGCACAGCACAGCACAGCATTGAGCAAATCCAACGAATCGGGCCATATGGCTCTGTTGGCAAGGTTTTGCGAAATTCTCTCCGTTTCCACCCCACGCCCATACCCCATCCCCTTCTTTGCTCCTCCCCCTCCCCTCCTCTCCCCCCCCCCCCCCCCCCCCCCCCCCCCCCCCCCCCCCGTCAGGGCCCCTCTCTTTCCCTCCTCCTTGCCCCACTCAAACACATCCTTTTAGACTGTTGTACTTGCACGATGTGAGACATGAACACTTTACAGCAGACTTTATGTAAACCTTGCTCAGAGATGCCCACCTGATGTGATCTTTCAATTTCTGAGGGAGATTAACATTTTCCATCTGATCTAAGATTTTCACGGAGGAAAGATTTTTAACAAAATTTCCTATGTGTTTTTAGAAGGTGTATTTTGAAGAGTTGTGTGAATGAGTTTGTTGTGTTGTTGTTGTTGTTGTTGTTGCTGCTGTTGTTCATTTATTTGTTTGTTTTTAATAATGACTTGTGAGTTGACTTCAACCCGGTGACAGCCCTAAAATGGCCCTTTGCGGTCGACCAGGCTATAAGCCCCATTACCATTACCTCCATGCTCCATTCTTCCCCTGCTTTGGCATACTGGAGACTTTTAAAGAATAAGCTGGGGGTTTCCCCACCTCCTGGAAATCATCTGCAAGGTGATTTCCACTGATCATCTTTGCCTTCTCTATCTCTTTTTCTGTGCTGTCCTCAACTGGTGTGGTGGTGGTGGTGGTGGTGGTGGTGGGAGGTGGTGGTGGTGGCGTTTTCTTTCTTTTTTTTTTTTGGTTGGTTGTTGTTTGATTGTGTGTTGTTTTGCCTTTGTGACCCATTCTTCTGTGTGGTTTTCTATGAAGTCTTACCTCCTTTTTCTTTTTTTTCTGTGATTATCATGGTTTTTTTTTTTTTTTTCAAAATTACCAACTTTTTTTTTAAACTGTCGTGACCTGGAGACAAAGTACTGACACCGCAAAACACTGTCCAAACTGGATATTAGCTGTCCCATCCCATGTGTCCATACTGCTTTATTTATTATGTATGTAAGCCTATGTACGTATGTATGTATTTATATGTTTGTTTATTTATCTGTTTATCTATTTGTGTGTTTATTTACCATATTGTTTCATAAACCGTTAACTTTTCCAGCAGTATTTTCCGTGTTGATTTTGTTTTTGTCTTGATCTGTGGATGGTAAGCCAAGTGGAGAATGTCTAACATCCCCCAGCAAGGCTTCAGGTTTTTATCCCTCCAAGATGTTC
>JADBJO010001898.1:23306-38306 GCA_016801955.1 Conus betulinus | reverse complement strand
GCAAATGAACCGTACCTTGAACTGCTGACGCAAGTGTGATATTGATATTATGATTCTTCTTCGTATTCTTGTAAATTACTACTACTACTACTGCTGCTGCTGCTGCTGCTGCTGCTGCTGCTGCTGCTGATGATGATGATGATGATGATGATGCTACTGCTACTATTGTTGTTGTCGTTGTTGCCGTCGTCGTTGTCATCTTCATCATCATCATCATCATAGTCATGGTTATTATTTTTATTATCATTATCATCATCATCATCATCATCATCACAAACATCATCATTATTATTCCTTCCGCTTAGGAGGTTATGTATTCACCCGTGTATGTCTGTTACTTTGTCTGTCTGTCGGCAAGATGACACAAAACTACCGAACCGATCTTTAAACGAATAAAAACTTGCCGGGAAAAAAAAAAAAAAAGTACATAGCCCAAAGACGGACCCGTTACATTCTGGTTCCGATCCGCAACACAGAAAGGATCCAGGATCTGATTCGACCTTGGCGGGAGTCTGCGCTCTCCCAGAGTGCCCCTCTACTTATCCTCATTATTGTCATCAGCTCAGCTATGATTATGATTATCAGCACAACTATTATCGTTATTGTTTCCCACACACCCCCACCCTTTGTTTTTATACTCATGGAACAGCTGATAATCTCTGGTGAGAAGAGGACTAGAACCCAAGCACAGGCAGTTGCTGTGGTTGAGGATGCTCTAAAGCGAGCTTCACGAAGCTTCAATTGCAGAAACTTAGAAAAGTAGTCCTATGACGACGAAAGACATCCGGCTGAAAAGGCAAAGCCCCGAGAAGCCCACTCATCCAGAAGTTGCTGGTTCGAACCTCGGTAGCTCCAGGAAAAGGATATAAAAGGTTCTGGCACCGAAAGAGTGTCTAGGAATCATGACCAAGATGCGGCTCGTCCTCCTTTAAATTAAGGAGTTCAGGGCCGAAACGCTTGTCTTAAAGGACGGGGGAGGGAGGAGATCTCTTAAGACCTGCTGCTAAGCTCTGCCTAGAGTTTCTTCCTACTGATTAACGGAATTATATTAACAGGGTCTGTTTAGTATCACCGCCAAAGTGATTTTTCATAAATAATTTTTTTTTTTATTGCATTGCAATTTTTTTTCTTTAAACTTTTCCACCTCACCCCACCCCCCTCTTTATTTGTGCTCGTCAGGACAGCTGTTTAAAAGTTCGTGTGTGGTTGGCTGGGCTCTTGTGAGTTTAAAAAGCCTTCAGGACAGGTAAAACGAAGCAAAAGAAAACAATAACAAAACAAAAATAAAACAAAACAAAACAAAAAGAATATAAACCAAAACCAAAACCAAAACAAAAACAAAGAAATAACTAATAAAACAAACACAAACAAAACAAAGCAAACCCAAACCAAACCAAATCAAACCAAACCAAAACAAAAGCAAAACAAAACAAAACAAAAAAAAAACAAAATAAACCAAACCAAACCAAACCAACCAAAATCTGGGTAGGAAGACGCGAACGATTTCACTGTACACTGAACTCCGTCAGTTCAAGCGGAGGTACTCCCGCCGCCGGAACAGCCAGCAATGACAACAGTTTGTACCTGTACTATGCTGACGGTATCCATGGTAACTGCAGCCTCCGAAGGGATGACAAAAAAGAAAAAAAAAAGAAAAAAAAGAGGCACCACACCAGAATCGCACATTTCTGGTCGGGTCGATAAGCGCCTGTGTCATCAATTAGGATCCCAAAAGCGCCGAGGGAAAAAAAAAAAATAATATAAAATAAGATACAAAAAAAGTGTTTGTGAAGCACAGGAGCGTGCGGGGGAGAGGGGGGGGGGGTCGGGGTTACGCATGATGATTAGAATGCTACCGGTGTAATCGTGATGGCCAGCAGTGACCGCGAGTGGTTTTGGAGGGACATGGGGAGAAGCGGATATGAATGTGTGTGTGTGTGTGTGTGTGTGTGTGTGTGTGTGTGTGTGTGTGTGTGTGTGTGTGTGTGTTCGTGCGTGCACGTGTGCGTGTGTGTGTGTGTACGTTGTACGCACGCGCGCGCGCGCGCGCGCGCGCGCACATGTGTGTGTATGTGTGCGTGTGTGTGTGTGTGTGTGTGTGTATTTGTGTGTGTTTTGTGTGTGTGTGTGTGTGTGTGTGTGTGTGTGTGTGTGTGTGTGTGTGTGTGTGTGGTGTGTGTGTGTGTGTGTGTGTTTTAATGGATATAGCGTGTGTGAGAGAGAGATAGAGAGAAAAAGAATGTGCTTTTATAATATGCTGTGTGGTGTGTGTGTGTGTGTGTGTGTGTGTGTGTGTGTGTGTGTGTGTGTGTGTGTGTGTGTGTGTGTGTGTGTGTGGTGTGTGTGTGTGTGTGTGTGTGTGTTTAAAGGATGTAGCGTGTGTGAGAGAGATAGAAAGAGAGCTTGCTATATATGCTTGTGTGTGTGTGTGCGTTCGTGCGTGCGTGCGTGCTTGCTTTGCGCGCGTGTGTGTGTGTGTGTGTGTGTGTGTGTCCGTGTGTGTGTGTGTGTGTGCGCGCGTGCGTGTGTGTGCGTGCGCGCGTGTGTGTGTTTGCGTGCGCAGGCACATGCGTGAAGGCACAGGTATTCACACTAGACACACCGCGCACCACAGCAACGTCAACCCATCCCCCCCCCCCCCCCCCCCCCCCCAACCCCCTCCCCCCCCCCCCCCCCCCCCCCCCCCCCCCCCCCCCGTTTCCGCCCCCTCCCTCCCCACCCCCACCCCCCCCCCCCCCCCCCCCCCCCCCCCCCCCCCCCCCCCCCCCCCCCCCCCCCCCCCCCCCACCCCCCCCCCCCCCCCCACCCCACTTCCCCTCAGTGTTTTCTCTGGCTCGAAAGGAACGTCTGATCCTCCGGCCGTGGACATTCAAACGTTCAGTTACCACACTGGGATGGTCCGTCCCGTAATTGAAGGGCCGATCGATGGTAGCGTAGTGCGCCGACACAGTCCCGCGCGGTTGTCACTCACAACAACGACCGTGTTGCAACAGCTCACCGGCCACAGTCCTGCAAGGCCGTGAGGAGTGGGGATGGGGTGGGGGTGGGGGCGGGAAAGGCTGGGCCCAGTGGTCGTGCAAACCAGAGGCCGCAGTCGGACGACGCTGCGAGTTCGAGTTCCCAGTGAACTGTTATGTTAGATTTGCGGGGTGCTGTTAGCCAAAGGCGTTTAAGAAGAAGGCATGTTCCCAGATCGTTGGCTGTAGGGAATTGTATTTCGCTCTAAATCCCGTTAGCTTCCGATAAACACACTGGCCACTATCATAGCCTGTACTCCAATGGTGAGAGTGTTTGGTAATGATATATTAACGGTGCACTTGTGCTATGATTTTTACTCTTTTTTTTTGTATTAAAGAAGATAGTTGCCCTGTCGTGTTTTTCACGTGTTATCCATTTAGTAGGGGAGTATAGTCTTAAACGGTCCTCTCTCTCTCTCTCTCTGTCTCTCTCTGTCTCTCTCTCTCTCTCTCTCTCTCTCTCTCTCTCTGTCTCTCTCTCTCTCTCTCTCTTTGCACAAAAAGTTTTAAACCAGATCACAAACCAAAATCTCATATATCTGTGTGTGTGTGTGTGTGTGTGTGTGTGTGTGTGTGTGTGTGTGTGTGTTCAAAGTCTTTAAATCGTCCAGACATTGCAAAGAGTGTATTTATTTCTTTAATATATTGACAAAACATATTACAGACAGCACGATGAAGCGCAGATTCGGAATGTCGGATATAGCAGTACAATTTAACTCATCCATTTTTGCAGTAAGACAAGCAATGATCAAGTCTGTATTTCTTTGTCAGCCGTGCCTCTCGGGAACCTATGGCAGGAACACAGTCCTTTGGATTTCATGGAAATCTATGTCAGTGCCACATGAATTTACGAAATGGGTGAATAAAAAGACTGAACAATTGTGATAAATCCACGTGCATTCAGCCTCTTAAGAGACGAACGTTTTTACCCCGATGCCGCACGCCTTGCTATTCACTCGCGGGGTGAGATAGCGTGTATGAAATGGTTGAACATGAAATTCATACATGTGAATATTGTGTGGTTATATTTACAAAGTTTGTATCAAGTATGTAGCACTACTCTCCCTCGCCTACACTTACCGACACACGTACTCTCACTCTCACCCCATCCCTCTCATTGTAGTAGGGCCTTTGGCTTATGCTGAATAAATCTTCAGTGCACGTCATTCTTTCTCTCCCTGTCTGTCTGTATGTCATGTCTATCTGTCTGTCTGTCTCTCTCTCTCTCTCTCGCTCTCTCTCTCTCTCTCTCTCTCTCTCTCTTTCTTCTTCTTCTTCGTTTTCTCTCTCTTGTTTTTTTTTTTATACCACCTTCCTTCTCTGTCCCAAATCCTCAATCATAATACTTTATTCCGCCACTTGTTCGCTTTTTCTCTCCCCCCTCTTCCTCTTTCCCACTCTCTGCACTCTTCTTCTTTTTTTTTCCCCAATCTCTCTCACCAGCAGCGGCCTCATCTATCTGATCCGTTCATCCCCACTTGTCCCTCTGATCATTCCCTCTCCCTCCCTACCTCCCTCCCTCACTCTTTCCTGCTTTTGAGGGCAGCCGACATTGATAACAAGATGTGTGATTATTGATGGGGTCAGCCAATTAGTCTTCCGCCTTATCTTCCCTGTCCTTCTTAAATCTCCTGCGCGTGAGTCTGTTAAGATTCTCTGTTTAAGTTGACCTTTTACTGTCCGCCTCTCTCTCTCCTCTCTCTCTCTCTCTCTCTCTCTCTCTCTCTCTCTCTCTACTCTCTCTCTAAATCTCCCCCTAGACCCTCTCACCCACTCTGTCCGCCCCCGCCTCTTTTCAGACTCTCCGTCCCGTCGCTCTCTTTTCTCTACACTTCTCCTTTCTTTGCTTCTCGTTCTCTCCCACCCCTCCCCCTTCTCTCTCTCTCTCTCTCTCTTCTCTCTCTCTCTTCTCTCTCTCTCTCTCTTTGTGTGTCTCTCTCTGTCTGTGCCCTTCTCTGTCTGTCTGTCTGTCTCTCTCTCTCTCTCTCTCTCTCTCTCTCTCTCATCTCTATATAGCTCTCTCTCTCCTTCGGCTGCCGTCGTTCTGACATCTTTATGTGAAGGATATTGTGATGAAGATAATGAGGCTTGGGGGTAATTATTGATGAGGTGCGGCCGCAGTTATCATTTGTTTCTGTTCTCGTGTTTGTTTTCCTTCATGCCTGGCTCATGTTTCGATATGTCTGTCGACTCGCTGTGTGACTGAATCATTCATTCTCTCTCTGGTCTCACTCTGTCTGTCTGTCTGTCTCTGTCCGTGTGTGTGTGACGTCTGTGTGTGTGTGTGTGCCGTGCGTGCGTGCGCGTGAGCCAGTGCGCGCGCGCGCGCGCGCGCGCGATTCCTGCGCGGTGTGTGTGTGTGGAGTGGTGTACGCGTGCGCGTGCGCGCGTACATGCATTGCCTATGTGCGTGCGCGCACGCGCGCTTGTGTGTGTGTGTGTGTGGTGTGTGCGCGCGCAGCGGTGTGTGTATGTGTGAGTGTGGTGTGTGTGTGGTGTTGTGGTGTGTGTGTGTGTGTGGTGTGTGTGTGTGTGTGTGGTGTGTGTTTGTGTATGAGCAATATGTGTCGAGTACACGAGTATATTTCTGCCTGTTGTGTCTGTTTGCTCTTGGGCAGCCATACGCTTGATTTCTCCTATTACAACGTGTTTTCCGGTCCTAATGTGGCCAAAACGCAGAGCCAGTAGTAATCTGATCACTGCAACGGGCACCTGCTGCTAGATTTCTCCTGTTTACAACGTCTCTCTCTCTCTCTCTCTCTCTCTCTCTCTCTCTCTCTCTCTCTCTCTCTCTCTCTCTCTCTCTCATACGTGCACACATTTATGTATATATAATTATGAGATGGCTGGCTGAGTGCATCCTTATTTGCACTACCAAAAAGGAGAAGAAGAAAGGGGAGGGGATTTGAAATTCCCATTTTGGTGTTACACGCATGTTTTATGTTTGAAAGTAATAATTTTAATTTTCCAGTGTCACGTTTGTAACTATAATATGTATGTCTTAACTTTTAGGGCAGCGGTCACAAATGTAATTTCTCTTGTAACGAGAGATAATAAAGTTTTATGAATCTGAATCTGAATCTGAATTTCCTTGTCCTAATCTGGCCAACAAAGCAGTAGTAATCTGATCACTGCAACGGGCACTTGCTGCCCAGTCTGCAGAGCCGTTTGCTAATCTGGCATTTGTTACGGATTTTGTTGGCATAAACACGTACTTCTTTCATCATTTATCAAGTTTTTTTTTCTAATCCGATGGCGGTATAGGGAAGTGGAATGACTGGCGAAAGCAGCAGCAAGGCCTTGTTTTATCAGTCACAGGATAGCAATATGTAAATCATTATGTTATAAATGGCTGTACGTACGCTGTATATTTTTCCCCTTCTGACAAGTGTGTGTTGAAAGACAAGTTTCAAACCAAACGATTGACTTTTCGACAAATGTCTCCCTCTGACGTCACAAAACCCAGACATGAACAAAAATGTACACAATGTAATTCCCCGATTGCAGGCAGTAATTGGATAGATAGATACTCACATGCTGTCTGCAGTTCGGTTGGCATTGTTTCGTTCGTTTTTGTGTCTGTGTTCGTAACGTCTGAATTGCTTAAAAAAATATACATGGCTTTTCGTATTTATGTAGAATACTGCAGTACTCTGCACTCTGGTTTGTGCGTCTGTTTGTATTTCGGCTTTTCTTTCTTTCTTTCTTTTCAGTAACACCGCTGTCTGTGTCAGTTTCCTTGACAAGAGTGACTTCCCTTTCTTCGTGGTGATGGAGTCAGATAACGAAATTCCCGTCTACCAATCCGAGGAAGTTTATTGTTTTTGGTGTGCAGGGATGAAAAAAAATAATGGCTGAACGTAATTCTGAAAGATTTCCTCTTGATTTGTAGCTCTTTAAGACAACTTCCATCTTGATTTTATCAAAGATGAAGTGGATTTTAAAATCGAGAGAAGCTGACTTAGACTCTAGATTATAAACAGCAAACAAGTAAGGTAACTCTTGCTCCCATGATGAAATGAAATAAGCGCCCGTAAATCCAAGATGAATGCTGCTTTCGACACCAAATCGCCTAGCAGAAGTGACAACACAGAGCACACAGAACAAACAAGGAGACATATACCAACCAGCCGCCGGGCGAAGTGGTTAGCGTCGCGGACTCCCGACTGGGAGGTCGTGGGTTCGAATCCCATCAGAGTCATGTGGGTTTTTCTGCCCCGGCCGGCTCCTACCCAGAGTTGAGTTTGCTGCGGACTCAGTTGGAAAGACTGGGACCACAGTCGAGTTTCATCCACTTAATGGATGCGTTTCTGAGCGTGTTGCTCAAATTTCTGACCAACACTGCAGGTTCCTGTATTTCTCGAGCCTGGTTGACGCCGGGATATATTATGAAAGGAAAGCGTAGAGTACAGCCCTATCATGCAGTCTCAGACCGAAATGGAAATCCGTGGCATCATCTTAATCATCCTCATTCTCATCGATCAGCATAAAAAAAAAAAAAAGTCTCAAATTCTGTGGCCCTTCATGCCCTGCTCTCATGGTCACCTCAATTTCAATGTCCTCTCCACGTCTGTGGTCTTGGTTTGGTTCGTTCGGGGTCACCGGTATCGGCGAGTCCATGGGGGCTGTCGTTGGGACGGACGTGATAGCACCCTCCGGAGGGACAGCTCACTCACTCCGGCTCCACGACTAAGTAATTATTGTCGTCAGTAGGGGGCTTAGTATGTGGTGTCCTGCGTATGTTAGATCAGAACAGGCACCACTGAACACCACCGAAGTGATTCGGCAAACAGTGCAGTGTCTGCTCCGAAGGGTTGCCTCTTGACGACTTGACATTGACTGCTCCCTGTGGATTGCCCGGTGCCGGGGCTACGGCGGGGCCTACTGGGCTGTGGCTGTGGACGGGGTGGTGTCGGAATGAGCGGCGTGGGTGCACTTCCTCTTAGGTGGCGCAGAGGTTGGGACAGCAAAAAAAAAAAAAAAAAAAAAAGACATATTTACTTTTTACTGTTCCGTGCCTCATTTAAGATTTCCTAGACTCTTAAACTGCTTAAAATTCGTCTTTGTTTCTCATCTCCGATATTTTCATTTGTAAACATGTGTGTGTCCGACTACGTCATTCATCCAATTCTGTAAACTTCCTTCCAATCGGGAAACAGAAACCTTGGCATTCACTTGTTGGAATGAGCCCGTTGTAGTTGACTGCCGGATTTCCCACCAATTTAACAAAACAAATTCCGTACTTTTTTTTAATCCAGGCTTCTAGATGCATTTTCCAAAATCACACCGAAGAGCAGGCAACATGCACAAGACACTGGAAACATGTGCACGGCGTATGCTTAACTTTTCCTAAGTCTATTCATGGTTGTGAGTATACACACGAAAGAAAAAAAGACATGCAAGATCATGCTTCTTCAAAATTTCATGACTTTCCCGACCATGCTGGAAAGAACAGTTTTTTTTTCTTTTTTTTTTTCTCAAGATTTTTCCATCCCTGCAAACGCCCTTTCCCATGTTTCCATAGCTTTTCGGGACATCCGGGACTCGGTGTGAACCCTGCGACTGACAGAGGATAAAGCTGAAACCGAAAGCGCGAGCGTGGGAGGAGTGGGGGTGGGGTGGGGGTGGGGGTGCGTTTGTGTCTACGTCTCGGCCTCTGCTTCTTTCTGTTGTCTATTCCCTCCACACCACCCCTACGCCCTCCTCCCTCAGGTCTCCCCATGGTTATGTGTTTCCCCCCCAACTATCAGTCTGTCATCTCCCCTTAGCTGACAGTCCGATGATTGATGATGATGTGATGATGATGATGATGATGATGATGATGATGATGATGATGATGATGATGATGATGATGATGATGATGATGATGATTTGAGGAGGAGGAGGAGGAGGAGGACACTAGGATGGTGAATATTAACAGAGCTGCGCTGTTATTATCGTGAAAGGTGATTTTGTCCACGGTTGTTTGTTCTAGTTCTGTTCTTTCTTGTTTGTAATGCAACCTGTCTGTTATTTTGTCTTGTCTCGTCTTGCTCTCGTTTTTGTGTTTCGTGTCGTCGTCTCGTCTCATCTTGTCTCGTCTCTCCCTTCTTCTTGTTCTTGTTCTTGTTTCTTCTTCTTGTTCTTCTTCTTCTTCTTCTTTTCTCTCTCTCTCTCTCTCTCTCTCTCTCTCTCTCTCTCTCTCTCTCTCTGTCTGTGTGTGTGGGGGGGGGGGGGGGGGGGGGGGGGGGTAATATGTATCTCCATGAAGTGTAAACGGTTCATAATACCGGGGTCACGCCTAAATTCTTTTTTCTTTTTTTCTTTTTCTTTTTTTTTTTCTGTAATGTAGGAAATAAAATGAATTCCAAAACTGAATTAAATCCGCTAGATCGAGATTGCCAACAGTGAAAAAAATCGAAACCAATATACTCTTCTCCGTGGAAATACAGAGGTAATTCGAAAATTACTTTCGACCGCGCAAAAAGCAAACAAACAAATAAAATCCTCTCATAACAACAACAACAACAACAAAAGAACTACAAAGCAGCAAAGAGGAAAAAGTTACAGGGAGAGAAATAAGATGAGACACAAAGAGAATGGCATGGGAAGGGAGTGTACATTCTTATGTTTAAGGCTTAGATGACGTCTATGCCTGAAATCTTCAATTTTGTATATTAAACCTGTCTGTCTGTCTGTCTGTCTGTCTGTCTGTCTGTCTCTCTCTCTCTCTCTCTCTCTCTCTCTCTCTCTCTCTCTCTCTCTCTCTCTCTCTCTCTCTCCGTCTCTCTCTCTCTCTCTCTCTCTCTCTCTCTCTCTCTGTACTCTTCCATCGTCTCGGGATCATTATTGATTTCTCAGAGTCACTGACGGTATAGACATATTTCCTGTGCTTTCGTGATAATTTGCGTGTGTGGATGAAATGTATCGGCGGGATGTGTAAATGGCAGGGACAGATTGTACGACCGATTTCTGGGCCTAATATCAGCGAAGAACCGATCTCTCTCTCTCTCTCTCTCTCTCCTCTCTCTCTCTCTCTCTCTCTCTCTCTCTCTCTCTCTCTCTCTCTTTCGTACAAACACACACACACACACATATTATGTACATGCATGCACGAGCGTACATACGCGTGCGCGCGCGCGCACACACATACACTCTCTCTCTCAATATGTATATATATGTATATATATATATATATACATACATATATATATATATACACACACACACACACACACACACATACATACATATCCACCAGCACCAGACCTATCTCTCCCTTCATGATCTATGACGCATAGAATAGAAAAAAAAAAAATCACTTTTTTTTTTCAGAGGACAATGATTACAGTCTTTCGACGTGAGTCATTCTGTTTTAAACAAATTACGTCCTGTTTACCCAGACGGTCTCATCATGGTCACCTAGACACTTCCCCATGCCCCCCCACTTCTCCCCACCCTCCCCTTCCAACAACACCTCCACCTTTCATCTCCCTTCTCCCCCCCCCCCCCTTCTGTCAACACCTCCACCTTTCATCTCCCTTCTCCCCACCCTCCCCTTCCGTCAACACCTCTACCTCTCATCTCCCTTCTCCCCACCCTCCCCTTCCGTCAACACCTCCACCTTTCATCTCCCTTCTCTCCCCCCCCCCCCCCTTTCCGTCAACACACCTCCACCTTTCATCTCCCTTTTCCCCCCACCTCCCCTTCCGCAACACCTCCACCTTTCATCTCCCTTCTCCCCACCCTCCCCTTCCGCCAACACATCCACCTTTCATCTCCCTTCTCCCCACCCTCCTCTTCCAACAGCACCTCCACCTTTCATCTCCCTTCTCCCCACCCTCCCCTTCCAACAGCACCTCCACCTTTCATCTCCCTTCCCCCCACCTCCCCTTCCAACAGCACCTCCCCTTTCATCTCCCTTCTCCCCCATCCCGCCCCCCCCCCCCCCCCCCTCCGCCAACACCTCCACCTTTCATCTCCCTTCTCCCCCCCCCCCCTTCCGCCAACACCTCCACTTTCATCTCCCTTCTCCCCAACCTCCCCTTCCGCCAACACCCTCCACCTTTTCATCTCCCTTCTCCCCCCACCCTCCCCTTCCCGCCAACACCTCCACCTTTCATCTCCCTTCTCCCCAACCTCCTTTTCCAACAGCACCTCCACCTTCTCCCCAACCTCCCCTTCCGCCAACACCTCCACCTTTCATCATCTCCCTTCTCCCCAACCTCCCCTTTCCGCCAACAACCTCCACCTTTCATCTCCCTTCTCCCCAACCTCCCCTTCCGCCAACACCTCCACCTTCATCTCCCTTCTCCCCAACCTCCTTTTCCAACAGCACCTCCACCTTCTCCCCCAACCTCCCCTTCCGCCAACACCTCCACCTTTCATCTCCCTTCTCCCCAACCTCCCCTTCCGCCAACACCTCCACCTTTCATCTCCCTTCTCCCCCCAACCTCCCCTTCCAAACCAACACCTCCACCTTTCATCTCCCTTCTCCCCAACCTCACCTTCTGCCAACAACCTCCACCTTTCATCTCCCTCCTTCCCCCAACCTCCTTTTCCAACAGCACCTCCACCTTCTCCCCCAACCTCCCCTTCTGCCAACACCTCCACCTTTCATCTCCCTTCTCCCCAACCTCCCCTTCCAACAGCACCTCCACCTTCTCCCCAACCTCCCCTTCCAACAGCACCTCCACCTTCTCCCCAACCTCCCCTTCCAACAGCACCTCCACCTTTCATCTCCCTTCTCCCCAACCTCCCCTTCTGCCAACACCTCCAACCTTCATCTCCCTTCTCCCCAAACCTCCCCTTCCAACAGCACCTCCACCTTTCATCTCCCTTCTCCCCAACCTCCCCTTCTGCCAAACACCTCCACCTCCACCTTTCATCTCCCTTCTCCCCAACCTCCCCTTCCAACAGCACCTCCACCTCCACCTTTCATCTCCCTTCTCCCCACCCTCCCCTTCCAACAGTACCTCCACCTCCACCTTTCATCTCCCTTCTCCCCACCCTCCCCTTCCAACAGCACCTCCACCTTTCATCTCCCTTCTCCCCCACCCTCCCCTTCCAACAGCACCTCCACCTTTCATCTCCCTTCCTCCCCACCCTCCCCTTCCAACAGCACCTCCACCTTTCATCTCCCTTCTCCCCAACCTCCCCTTCTGCCAACACCTCCACCTCCACCTTTCATCTCCCTTCTCCCCAACCTCCCCCTTCCAACAGCACCTCCACCTCCACCTTTCCTCCCCTTGTCCCTCATCTCCCTTCTCCCCACCCTCCCCTTCCAACAGTACCTCCACACCCACCTTCCCTTCTCCCTTCTCCCCACCCTCCCCTTCCAACAGCACCTCCACCTTTCATCTCCCTTCCTTCCCCCACCCTCCCCTTCCAACAGCACCTCCACCTTTCATCTCCCTTCTCCCCACCCTCCCCTTCCAACAGCACCTCCACCTTTCATCTCCCTTCTCCCCAGCCTCCCCTTCCGCCAACACCTCCACCTTTCATCTCTCCCTTCTCCCCAACCTCCCTTTCCGACAACACCTCCACCTTTCATTTCCCTTCTCCCCCCCCCCCCCCCCCCCTCCCCCCCCCCCCCCCCCTTCCGACAACACTTCCACCTTTCATCTCCCTTCTCCCCAACCTCCCTTTCCGACAACACCTCCACCTTTCATCTCCCTTCTCCCCAACCTCTCCTTCTGCCAACACCTCCACCTTTCATCTTCCTTCTCCCCAACCTCCCCTTCCAACAGCACCCCCCACCTTTCATCTCCCTTCGCCTCTGCCCCCTCCCTATCTTCACTATCTACCCTCACTGCCCCACCCTCCCTTCAAGCCTTCTTTTAAACCTTCCTCTTCCAGGCTCTGGACCTTCTTTCTCCCTACCAATTCGTCCAGTAAGATTTTTTTTTTTATGCACATGCCTGTTGGTGACAACTCTTGCTGGTCTCTCTCCTACCCCCCCCCCCCCCTCCCCATTCCATCATCTCCCCCCCCCCTCCCCATTTTTTTTTTGTTTTTTTTTTTGTTTTTTTTTGTAATGTGTTACCTGGGATAACACCTCCCCGCTCCCTCCCTCACATGCGGGCGTGCGCACGCGCGCGCACACACGCACACGCACATGTTCGCGCGCTGGTGCGTGCACGCACAAAATTTCCCCTCCCAATTTTTAATAGCTTCGTCCCTGCCCCCCAGTCCTTCCCCTACCTACATGCTTTTCCCCCTCTTCCCTTTTCCCCTCTTCCCATTCTGCTCCACCTCTTCGGGAGTCGGATGTTGTGGTCAGCCTACTTTAAAATAGTACTCTAGTTGTGACTTACTTAAAAGATATATTACCTTACTCACTTATAAACCTAGCTTGATATTTGCAAGAACTACACATAGGTGAGATAAATTCGTCTGAGGTGTTCATAGACAATTGAATCTGTTGCAGATGAATTCGTTTGAAGTGTTCATAGACAATTGAATCTGCGATATGTCACTGAAAATCAGTATCCCCCTCCTCTCTCTCTCTCTCTCTCTCTCTCTCTCTCTCTCTCTCTCTCTCTCTCTCTCTGTCTCTCTCTCTCTCTCTCTCTGTGTGTGTGTGTGTGTGTGTGTGTGTGTGTGTGTGTGCGCGTGCGTGCATGCGTGCGTGTGTGTGTGCATGTGCGTGCGTGTGCGTGTGTGCGAGTGTGTATGTGCGCGCGCGCGCGCGCGCGCGCGTGTGTGTGTGTGTGTTTGTGTTGAGGGTTTTTTTGTTGTTTTTTTTTTGGGGGGGGCGGTCTGTGTGTGGGTGTTGCATGAGTGAGTTTGGGGACGGGGGAGGTGGGACTGGTTATAGGAGTCTATACGGGTGCAATGTTTAATATTTGATCTCGTATGTCAAGTGGCAAATTTCGATTTGTTCTCTGTCGGGGTCCTGTGCCAACCAGCTGTAATTCCCTGAGTGAAATCAAAGAAAAGCAGAGTGAAGAACTGTTTGATTTTTCAGTAGCACCGAAATAAAGAAGTCCCTGAGGAAAGCCCAGAGCCAAAACGTTGGAAAGAAGAACTTGCTTGATTGCTTTTTCATTGTGTTTGTGTCCTCTCTCTCTCTCTCTCTCTCTCTCTCTCTCTCTCTCTCTCTCTCTCTCTCTCCTCTCTCTCTCTCTCTCCCTCTCTCTCTCTCTCTCTCTCTCTCTCTCTCTCTCTCTCTCTCTCTCTCTCTCTCCCTAGTCTTCTGGACTCGGACTATAAAAATGATTCAAGTTCTCCCATGAAGTCTGAGATTAGAATACAACAAAGGATCATAATGCACAAGATTGTGTCTGGGAAGGCACCCTCAACATTAGTTCACAGATTCTCAATAAAATCCTCAAGAACTCTACCCAAACTTCATGTCCCTGTTCCTAGAATCGACTTATTCAAATCCAGTTTAACATATTCAGGTTCCTGTCAATGGAACTCGCTCCCTGAATCAACCAAACAACGCCAATGCATATCAACCTTCAAACACCATTACTTCAACCATCTTATGTGCCAGTACTTGCATACTCCGCCATAAAATCCACCACCAACCACCACCACCCTCTTTGCCTTATTATATGTACCTGACTATTTAGAAAGTGTTTTTGTACTTGAAATGCACATGTATGTTATTTTTGTTTAGTAAGTGTGTGTGTGTGTGTGTGTGTTCCTACTACCTGTTGCCCTCTTGTCATTCTATCGATATGCTTATATTCTTATGCGACTCTCTCTCTCTCTCTCTCTCTCTCTCTCTCTCTCTCTCTCTCTCTCTCTCTCTCTCTCTCTCTCTCTCTCTCTCTCTCTCTCTCTCTCTCTCTCCCTCTCTCTCTCTCTCATGGTTCTGCTGGAATGACTTGATTTTATTATCCATATGACATCCCCTCCTACCCGTGGCGACTGGGCTATCATTATGCATTTTCCCCCCTCCATTGTGCTTTATTTTCTATCCCCCCTCCCCCCCCCCCCCCCCCCCCCCCCCCTCCCCCGGTGCTTCAAATCGATTGTCTTGTATCTCTTTGGA
>JADBJO010001898.1:5000-17500 GCA_016801955.1 Conus betulinus | reverse complement strand
ACAAGAAGACTTGCAAACGTGAGGGTTAGTTGGTCAGGAGAAAGTCTGTTATCCTGTGTGACGGAGGGTGTGTGTGTGTGTGTGATAGGCCGATTAGTGTTCAGTTCACGGCGCTGTTACTGGCGTCGTCTGTGTGTTCAGGACGCGTGCAATTCCAGCGACGTAACACCTACACAGGAATAAAGTCTGGAACCAAACCTGCTAAGTCCTGGCACCAGTGAGTGTTCTGTTTCGTTGTATGTCGTTTTTGATGATTTTGTTGTTCTTCTTATTGTTCTGTTTTGTGCGAAGACTAGGAAGTAATGATAGTGTAAATAATAACAATGGTAAATATAATAGTAATATGATGCTAATAATAATAATAATAATAATAGTATTAATAATAATGATAATGATAACAACAACAACATATAAAGATAATATTAATAACAACAACAATGATTGAAAATAAAAAAGACACAATAATGATCAATGGCTCTTCATTTAGGGAAGATTTATAATAACAGCAACAACAACAACAACAATGATAATAATACTAACGAGAATGATAATAATTATGATGATAATAATGATGATGATAGCCGAGGATAGGCGCTATATAAGTATTCATAATACTAATAATAATGATAATGATGATAATTGTCCACGGCTCTTCATTTAGGGGATATCTATAATACGAATATTGATGATGTTGATGATGAAGATGAAGATAATGATGAAAATAATGATAATAACAATAACAATAATAATGATGATAATAGTAATAATAATAATAAAATAATAATAATGATAATAATAATAATAATAATAATATATAATAATAATGATAACGATCCATGGCTTTTCATTTAGGGGAGAGTTGTGGTTGTTGTTGATGATAGTATTTTTTCGTTGTTGGGGAAGTGAATAGGGGACGGAGGGAGGAAGAGGCGGGGCGAGAGAGGAATGGGGGCAAGAAAAAACAGATGATGGGGTGGAGGATGGTTAGTAATAATGCAGAATCCCACCAGGTTTTGGTCTTTCTAGTTGAAATTCAAGCTGGCTTGCAAAAGTCATAGATATTGTTACCATCCGAAAGTCCGCGTTCAGCGAGGGGATTGTGTTATAATACTACTCTTCCGTTTCTATTCAGCTGTTTGCAGGATTCGCGCGCACATGTTTGTGCATGTGAATTGTATGAGTGTGTGTGAGTGTGTGTGAATTTTCCTCTCTCTCTCTGTCTCTCTGTCTGTCTGTCTCTCTCTCACTGTTGTGTGTGTGTGTGTGTGTGTGTGTGTGTGTGTGTGTGTGTGTGTGTGTGTGTGTGTGTGTGTGTGTGTGTGTGTGTGTGTGTGTGTGTGTGTGTGTGTGTGTGTGTGTGTGTGTGTGTGTGTGAGCGCACGCGCGCGTGTGTGTGTGCGTGTTTGTGATAGACAGAAGAAGAAGAAGAAAAGAAGAAGAAGAGAGAGAGAGAGAGAGAGAGAGAGAGAGAGAGAGAGAGAGAGAGAGAGAGAGAGAGAGAGAGAGCGCATCCTGTATGTGTAAAAGTCAGCCAGCTTTCCAAGCTACTAGTCAACTGATGCACTCACTAGCTTACTACCTAGCGGACTGGCAGCGTGAGGAACCGAGGAATGGACCAGCGGGTGAGCCGATAGGACTGACGAGGCTGACTCACAAGTTTTGTACATGTAGTCGTGTCACGTTACGCTCAACAAGACACGATCCAACCGTGACGAATAGGTCTTCACACACTAAGTGATTGTGTGTGTGTGTGTGTGTGTGTGTGTGTGTGTGTGTGTGTGTGTGTGTGTGTGTGTGTTAGTGTCTGTGTCTCTGTGTGAATGTGTGAGCGCATGTGTGTATGTGTGTGTGTGCGTGCGTGTGTGTGTGTGTGTGTGTGTGTGTGTGTGTGTGTGTGTGTGTGTGTGTGTGTGTTAGCGCGCGCGCGTGTGTCTATGTGTGTATGTCTGTGTGCGCGCGCATGTGTGCAGAAGTGTGTATGTGTGCGTGTGTGTGTGTTGGCGTGCGTGCCTGCGCGCGTGCGCGCTCTTGTGTATGTACGTGTGTGTGTGTGTGTGTGTGTGTGTGTGTGTGTGTGTGTGTGCAGAGCACTTTCCTAGCCAACAAAGTTGGCTTATGGGTTTATCAACCGGTGAAACAGCCGGAAAGTGTTATTGTGTGGGGTGAATGCACTTTGCTTTCGTATGGATGCCGGACATTTTTTTTACCGTCGGAAATATTTAAAAAAAAAAACAACAACAAAAATCTAGTCCTAAGAATACAGATCTGAAAAAAAGACAGAAAAAGAGACAACAAAGTGGGAGAAAAGAACCCCCCCCTCCCTCCCATCCCCAACTCCTGCCCCCCCCCCCCCCCCCCCAAAAAAAAAGGGGGGGGGGGGAAGAAGTGGATGAAGTCCCCACCATACAAAAAGAAAAAAAAAAATGAAAAAGTGCGAAAAAAGGAGGAGGCCCTAAAAAATGGAAAGAAAAAGAAAGGAAAAAAAGTAGCGTAGCGGGGGGGGTGGGGGTGGGGGGGGGGGGGGGGGGGGGGGGGGGGAGGGGAGGGGGGTATGATTGTTTGATCATAAGAAAAGAGTAGGGCAAAGGGAAAGATCGAAGCTGCACTTTAGGGGAAAAAAAAGGAAAAGAAAAAACGACAAAAAGAAAAAAATAGCGAAAAATGGGATGGAGGCCCCACAAAAAACAGAGCTATTGGTTTCAACATTTGGGTCTTATACATGCGAGATTGATAAAAGGGATAGAGACCAAAGGCTTGCCTTTTCCGCCCCTGAACAGGAAGTGCGACTGCAATTATTTTCTCGTGGGCACTGGGACAACTCGCTCGCTTACATTTCTGCCTTCAGTCATTTGAATAAAAGTCTTAACTCTCAGTCTGTATGCGTTGGTGATACCGTTCTCATTTCGCTTGATTTCTAGAAGAAGGAAAAAACACAGCCACAGATACCCCCCCACCCCCCCCCCACAAAGCCCACACGCTGTCTTTCACATGTTGCAGAACCTTCAACAGCAAAGAAAACCCAGCATGAGGCTGGTACTGCTTCGGAAGGGTTCCCTCCCTCCTGCTGGCGCTGTGGTGGTGCATGGCTGTCCCTGTGCGCTCTTCTGGTGAGTAAGCAGCGTTTTGATGTCCGTTTGAATGACAGTCTCGTTGAGGAGTTTGTCCATTGTTTTGTTTTCTTTGTATTGTTTTGTTTTTGATTTTGCTTTGAAATTTGACGGCCGCTTAAAACATACTATCGTCCACAAGAGGGGTCATGTATTCAGTTGCGTCTGTCGATGATTCATTTGTTTGCTTGTCTGCCAGCAAGATCAAAGATTCTTTTAAACCATTTTAATGAAAGCTTTTTTTTTTTTTTTTTTTCGTCCCATCTCCTGTGTCACCTCGGTGGCACTACCCCTCCCTCCTCCCCCCTCTCAAACCGGCTCTCCATGTCCATAGCCACACCCTGGATTCTTCTGCCGCAGGACCGGTACGGCAGTCCATAGGGAGCATCAGCATCAAATATAGTCATCATGCGACCCACCAGTGGAGACACTGCACAGGCGTCCAGTTATTTTGGTGACGTTCATTGGTGCCTGTTCTGATTCAAGATACTCAGGACACCACTCAGTAAATCCTCCTACTGATGATAATGATGGCTTAGTGTGTGTGTGTGTGTGTGTGTGTGTGTGTGTGTGTGTGTGTGTGTGTGTGTGTGCATGCGCACACGCGTGTGTTTGCGTGTGTGTGTGTGTGTGTGTGTGTGTGTATGTGAGTGTGTGTGTATGTGTGTGCGCGCGCGCGCGCGCGCGCGCGCGCGTGTGTGTGTGTGTGTGTGTGTGTATGTGTGTGTGCATGCGCGCGCACGCGTGTGTGGGCGTGCGTGCGTGTGTGTGTGTGTGAGTGTGTGTGTGTGTGTTGTGTGTGTGTGTGTGTGTGTGTGTGTGTGTGTGTGTGTGTGTGTGTGCATGCGCGCGCACGCGTGTGTGGGCGTGCATGCGTGCGTGAGTGTGGGGGGGGGGGGGGGGGGGGAAGGGGCAGGGGGGAGGGAGGGGGGTGCGCGCGCGCGGGGTGGTGTAAGTGCCTACATATGGACGTATATGCTCGTGGGCAAACGTGGGCCGGCGTGTAATATTTGTATGTAGGCCTACATGTTCTTTGCTTTCAGAGAATACCACGATCTTGAAGTCCTCAAGCGGGTACGCGTCCCGGTGGTGTGGAGACGTGGACACTGACTCCACCCTGAACCTCACCTGTCCACCGCACACCTGGTTCCACGTTCAACAGAAAATCACGTCAAATGACAGCGTCATCAGTTGTTCTTCTTCAGATTACCCCACAACAAACGGAGCAATTCCCGCCTCTTCCTCGACACCTTCACTGGTGACAGATTGCAGAGGCCCAACTCAGTCCATTGATGACGATCCACAGACGTGTCAGGAAAGCATCCAAGTGCACCGTAACCTTGTTTCTTCACAAATACAGTTCGTGGAAATCGCCTATGAATGTATTAATGGTAAGCAGATCCTATACCCAGGAAGTGCCCCATACCCTGATAGTATCCCCAACACCCCGATAATGTCCTCAATAGCCCGATAGTGCCTCCAATACCCCGATAATGCCTCCAATACCCAGATAGAACCCCCTAATACCCTGATAGCGCACCCAATACCCCAGAATTTCCCCCAAGACCTCGGTGTTGCCCCCAGTACACCGGAAGCACCCCGAACACCCCGCAGCGCCCCCAATAGCCAGGTAGATCGTCCAACAGCCAGTAGTGCCTCCAACAGCCCTGAAGTGCCCTCAACAGACAGTAGTGCCTCCAACAGTAGTGTCCCCAACAGTCCGGTAGTGGACGCAATAGCCCGGTAGTGCCCCCCCAACAGCCCGGTAGTGCCCTAACAGCCCGGTAGTATCCACAACAGCCCGGTAGTGTCCCCCAACAGCCCAGTAGTACCCTAACAGCCCGGTAGTGTCCACAACAGTCCGGTAGTGTTCCCAACAGCCCGGTAGTGTCCCCAACAGCCCGGTAGTGCCCTAACAGCCCGGTAGTGTTCCCAACAGCCCGGTAGTGTTCCCAACAGCCCGGTAGTGCTCCCAACAACCCGGTAGTCCCCCAACGGTCTAGTAGTGCCCCAATAGCCCGGTAGTGTCCCCAACAGCTCGGTAGTGCTCCCAACAGCCCGGTAGTGCTCTCATCAGCCCGGTAGTGCTCCCAACAGCCTGGTAGTGCCCGCAACAGGCTGGTAGTGTCCCCAACAGCCCGGTAGTGCTCCCAATAGCTTGGAAGTGTCCCCGACAGCCTAGAAGTGCCTCCAACACACCCTGGTAGTGCCCCCCAAACAGCCCGGTAGTGCCCCCAACAGCCCGGTAGTGTCCCAAATAGTTTGATATGCCCCCAATAGCACCGCTGTGTCTCCAATAGCCTGGTAGTACTCCCAACAGTTCGGTAGTGCCTTCAACTGTCTGGTAGTGCCTTCAACCACTCGGTAATGCCTCCAACAGCCCGGTAGTGCCCACAACAGGATGGTAGTGCCCACAACAGAATGGTAGTGCCCACAACAGGATGGTAGCGTCCCCAACAGCCTGGCATTGCCCCCAACAGCCCAGCAGTGTCCCCAACAGCCTGGTAGTGTCCTCAACAGCCTGGTAGTATCCCCAACAGCCCGGTAGTCTCCCCCCCCCCCAAGCCCGGTAATGTCACCAACAGACCGGTAGTGTCCCCAGCAGCCCGGTAGTGCCCCCGACAGCCCGGTAGTGTCCCCAACAGCCCGGTGATGTCCCCAACAACCTGGTAGTGTCCGCAGCAGCCTGGCAGTGCCTTCAACCGACCGGTAGTGCTTTCAACCACCCGGTCGTGCCCCCAACAGCCTGGTTGTCCCCAACAACCGGTAATGCCCCCAACAACCTGGTAGTGCCCCCAACAACCTGGTAGTGCCCCCAACAGCCCGGTAGTGCCCCCAATAGCCTGGTAATGCCCACAACAGCCTGGTAGTGCCCCCAACAGTCCGGTAGTGCCCCAACAGCCTGGTAGTGCCCCCAACAGCCCGGCAGTGCCCCCAATAGTCCAGTAATACCCCCAACAGCCCGGCAGTGCTCCCAATAGCCTGGTAGTGTCCGCAACAGCCTGGTAGTGTCCCCGAAAGCCCGGTAGTGTCTCCAAAAGCCCGGTAGTGTCCCAAACAGCCCGGTAGTGCCCACAATGGTGTGGTAGTACCCACAATAGCCTGGTAAAGTCCCCAACAGCCTGGCATGTCCTCAACAGCCCGGTAGTGTTCCCAACAGCCCGGTAGTGTTCCCAACAGCCCAGAAGTGCCCACAATAGCCTGGTAGTACCCCAACAACAGCCAGGTAGTGCCCCAATAGCCTGGTAGTGCTCCAACAGCCCGGCAGTGTCCCCAACAGCCTGGCAGTGTCCCTAACAGCCCGACAGTGTCCTTAACAGCCCGCAGTGTCCCCAACAGCCCGGCAGTGTCCCTAACAGCCCGGCAGTGTCCCTAACAGCCCGGCAGTGTCCCCAACAGCCCGGCAGTGTCCCTAACAGCCCGCAGTGTCTCTAACAGCCCGGCAGTGTCCCCAACAGCCCGCAGTGTCCCTAACAGCCCGGCAGTGTCCCCAACAGCCCGGCAGTATTCCCAACAGCCCGGCAGTGTCTTCAACAGCCCGGTAGTACCCCCAGAAGCTTGGTAATATCCCCAACAGCTTGATAGTGCCCCCCAAAAAAGCCTGCTAGTGTCCCAAACAGCCTGGTAGTGTCCCCAAGAGCCCGGTAGTGTCCCCAACAGCCCGGCAGTGTCCCCAACAGCCCAGTAGTGACCCCCAAATCCCGATAGTGTTTCCAACAATGCGTGAACTCAACAGCCGTTAGTGTCCCCAACAGCCCGGCAGTGTCCCAACAGCCCGGTAGTGTCTCCAACAGCCCGGTAGTGTCTCCAACAGCCCGGCAGTGTTCCTAACAGCCCGGCAGTGTGCCCAACAGCCTGGTAGTACCCACAGAAGCATGGTAATGTCCCCAAACAGCTTGATAGTGCCCCCCCCCCCAAAAAAAAAAAAAAAAAAAAAAAAAAACCTGGTAGTGTCCCCAACAGCCCGGTAGTGTCCCGAACAGCAAGGCAGTGTCCCCAACAAACCAGTACTGCCTCCAAAAGCTTGATAGTGTCCCCAAACAGCCCGGTAGTGCACTCAACAGCCGGTAGTGTCCCCAACAGCTCGGTAGTGACCCCAACTGCTCGGCATTGTCCCTAACAGGCCGGCAGTGTGCCCAACAGCCCGGTAGTGTCCCCAGCAGCCCGGAAATGATTCCAACAGCCAGGTAGTGCCCCCAACAGGCTGGTAGTGCCCCCCCTCCCCTCCCAAATTCAGGTAGTCTGCTTTTCTTCTTTTTTTTTTTTGTCAGGTCAGGCAGTCGTACTTTATCTTTAAAGAGCTAGCGTTAATGCACTTATTCAACAACATTTCATTAAAACAACATTTTCAAAAAATACCATGTTACCAAATATCATGGCAAAATGTTACATGGGAAACACAAGCAGATGTGCTGCCTGCGGGGGGTAGCTTGTTTCGGCACAAAACACGGTTACAAACCTTTCCTGTACCATAGGCCTAAACGTCACCACTGTCTCTATGCACACTCTGTTCCAGAATCCGTGCAGTACAACCTATGTCAGCCGCTGTCCCTGTCTGGCATCACGGGTGACTTTTACCTGGCCTCTCCCTCCCTCTACTCCCTAGCCACTGATGACGTGCTCATGCCCCACGACGTCACCTGCCACTGCACCCTGACCTCTGACCCTGGCGAGTTCAGCGTGCGTGCTTTGTATCTGTCCCAGCGCGATGTCTGGAACATGACCTGCCCCCCTGTGAGAGTAGTTTCGAAAACAGAAACGTACAGTATCCTGCGATCAATAAGGACTTGTTCAAAGCGGTCCAACAGAGCGACAGTCGTCATGTCTTGCACGTGGAATTTCAGCCCTGCTGTCACGCTGGTTTTGCTGACAATGAATTGTGGATCCACATCACAGGTGTGGACTTTTCCTCTTCGAGTGGGGAGTGGGCGGTGGGGGGGGGGGGGGGGGGGGGGGGGGGGGGGGGGGGGGGGGGGGGGGCAAGATCATCTTGCGCCCAATTTGAGGTTTCATTGTCCTGAATCTTGTTGATCTTGCCTGAAGAAAACCTCAGATGTCAAAACGCGTCGTGTCTGGTATTGTAAAGTTTGTCCCTGTTAACTGTCACTGTTATCAAAGCAAGAAAATCTTGGTTACTATTATGTTTAGATTTTGAAAAAAAAAAGCGTTCGATAGTGTAGACTTAAAAGTTCTTTTTTAAGGTCTTAAAAGCTTTTGGTGTGGGCCCCGACTTTTGTCAGTGGATTAGGACTTTCTACAGTAATGTTTAATCAACAGTTTCCTTAATGGCAAGCTAACTAGCTGGTTTGCCACTGAAAGGGGTTGTAGACAGGGTGACCTGTTATCACCATATTTGCTTACAATGTGTGTAGAAGTTTTAGCTCTAATGATATAAAGAAAACCAAAAACATTCCAGGTATTAAATTTGGAAACATTGAAAATAAGATATCTCAGTACGCAGACGACACTGAGCTTACTTTATAAGGACACAGAATATCTTTTGAGAATCAGTTGGTAACCATTGAGACATTTGGAAGAGTGTCTGGGCTTACGTTAAATACAGAAAAGACGAAAGCTGTGTGATTGGGAAGTCTGCGGAATTAATTAGTGAAGTTTTTGCCCGTATTCATACATGGAATGGAATCCCGAACGTTTCAAAATATTAGAGAATGGTTTACAAGCGATTTGAAAGAATGCGCAGTTTGTAGATTTAGAAGAAAAGTTTTATGAAATAAAATTACTGTGCAGAATTTGGTTAAAAAGACAATTACACCACTCGAACAAAATTGACATGGCTTCGTAAAATACAATTAAGCAACCATAATTTGAAAGAACTTTTGTTTTCAGTATCCAAAATATTGCCATAATTGAAAACCTACGGTCTGATTTGCCCAAACAAGATTGTGTAAATGCATTTGGAAAGATGTATTTAAAGCGTGTAAAGAATTTGGGGAAGTAAATCATGTCAAAACTATTGAAGAATTCTGTTCTGAACCAGTGTTCTATAACAGTCAAATTAAAGTTGAGAAAAAGTCAGTTTATTATTACAACTGGATCAGAAAAGAACAACGTTCTTTTTATCGGACGTTTGCTGGATGATAATGGCAAGTTTTTAACGTTCCAGACATTCACTGAAAAGTACATTGTGTTGAGCGATTTTGTCACTGGTCATGGGCTCAGACGTGCTGTTAGAAATATGCAAGAGAAGTAGGACTGGAACTAACGTACAAGACATTGAATTATTCAAACAAGTTATTACTGACTGTTTCTTCAGGTCCTAGAGGACATGTCAGCACTATCTGACATCCTTTCGAGTTACTGAGATACTGTGGAAAAAAGACTTGGGTTGTCACAAAGTTTGCGTATGTATTTGTCTCTCTGTCTGTCGTTTAGCAAAATTAGGCAAAGATATTGCATCGATGCTGATGCCTGTGGAGTCTTCATGAACCCCTGCAATTATGAAGCGAAGCCGGCTCAAAGATTGGTTGCCGAATCCATTGAATGTGACTGGGGCCTGCGCTCTCCTGCGTGTTCGTTTAGTTTGAAACAGATTTCCGTTTAACTCATAGCCCTTGGGGGCGAAATCTCTTGCCTGTGTGGGAATTACAGACAGGACATAGCAGGATATAGTGCTGCTACGACAGAAACTCTTACTTATATTTGCAATTTTTTTTGCTGGATAAGGAATAAGTTTTTTCGAAAGGTTTAAAAGAGACGAAAATTATACCATTGTATGATTCAGAAAACTTGGCTGATCCATGGAGCTATCTGCCAATTTCTGTTTCATCTGTTCTTTCAAAGCCATAAGAGCAACACATCAAACAAACAAACAAAAAATGTATTCTTTCCCATATAAGCCAATATGATTCATTACATCCCAATCAAACTGAATTAAGAGAAAATCATTCTTGTCAAAGTTACTCACCAGGTAAGTTGATTTACGCTTTCAAAGATAAACAACAAGCAATTCTCCTGGAGTACTTTTCTTTATGGATTTGGCTGGGGCTTTCGATTTCATTAACCATGAACTTTTACTCAGAAAGTTAGCTGTTTGTTGACTATCCTTCGACACTCTAAAACTGGTTTCATTTTTTTTCTCTGTCTAATAGTTGACAACTAGTGTCTTGAAAAAGCTTACCTATCTGTATTAATTCCCAACAACTTTGGTGTACCAAAGGGCTAAGCACTGGATCCTCTGTTGTTCTCATCCTGTATCAGTGATCTACCTTTAGCCCTAAAGCCTCGTTGTGAAATGTTTAATGACGACACACCTATTGACACAAGTAATTTCGATATTCAGCAGATTGGTCTTTACATGCAAGAATACGCACACACACACACACACACACACACACACACACACACACACACACACACACACACACACACACGCACCCACGCACGCACGCACGCACGCACACACACACACACACATACACATGCGCGTGCGTGTGTGCGCCTATGAGAATAACGAATATGTTCCAATTTATAATTTACCCTGTCCCGCTTTTTTCTCTCTCACTCTACCCTCCTCTGTTCCTCTCCTCCTTCCCTCTTCCCTCTACCTGTTTGTCTGACTTGTACATAATTGTTTATCCTAAATAAGTACTGCCTATCACCTTTCTTGGCCCCACAGAGCTGTAAACAGCAGGCATGCTTATTCCATCCATTACCGTCTGTAAACGGAACTCGTTCGTTCATTGAAGAAAATGAAACAGACTTCAGGGGTAGTGGAAATAAAAAAAAAAAGCCAAAAAAAATGCAGACTTCAGCGGTTGTGGAAATTAAAAAAAAAAAATGCCAAAAATGCATGTAGGCATACAAAACGAAGTGTAAAGTAACGCAGATCTTACGTACGATACAAAACCGACAAGGAAATTGTCAACAAACAGGTCATGGTCAGAGGTTATAGAGACAGTAAACAAACATGCACGAAACATAACTCCCCTGATAGCAGTCAGCCTGAGAATTTGTCGAAATTTGCTTGGTATGCTTTATGTTGTACATAAAATCTGCGTTTACTCCGCACTTGCTTTCGTGTAGTTATTCGCATTTTGGCTCATTCTCTCTCTCTCTCTCTCTCTCTCTCTCTCTCTCTGATTTGATTTATTCACTTTAATTCTTATGTCGGGCTATGTGACTGGTCGTTCACTGTCAACTTTCTTGTGACTGGTACCCACGCTGCGCGGCATTAACATGTTTGCATCCCACCAGTATTATGTTGTGCATCTCATGTTCAAACTTGCAAAAGGGAAAGAACTCAGGAATATATATACAGGGAGATATAAGGTTGGTTTGTCTCCCTTGACACAGGGAGGCTCGGAAGTTCGACTGATCGGGGACAATTCTTTCACACCAGAGAGAGAGAGAGAGAGAGAGAGAGAGAGAGAGAAGAAAATATATGACATCGTACGCTGCTGCTCCTGTGCCTGTATGTCGTTGGACACACACACACACACACACACACACACACACACACACACACACACACACACACACACACACAGTATTTAGATACAGACTTCAACTTACTGACCCTGGATATGACAGGCTGACTGAAAGAGAAATGTTTTTAAACAACTTCTTTTTTTAAACTGAAAGACATTTTGAGCGTGGCGAACTGCACAGGGAAGTTTGTTCCAGATGACAGGCCAACAATGGGAAAGGCCCGCTTTCCACAGCGTATCTATTTTTTGGGGTACGGACAGAATACGGGTGTTTGCCTGGAAACGAAGAGATCGAGACGAAACGCACGCTTGAGGTATTTCAGAGCGATAGTATGGTGCCGAATCTGTAGTCGTGTTGCAGCAGCAGAAACAGGCATAGTTTCTATTTTATTCTTTCGGAATTGGAAGCCAGTGGTATCGAATCAGAAGGCGTGTGAGGTGAGACTGTTTGACGCTTTGACAATTCAGCTAGCTGCACGAGTTTGAACTTTTCTGAACTTTCTCAGTTTGATTCCTTGGCAGTCCGGCCCACAACACATTGCAGTAATCGAGATAGGAAAGAAGCAGAGAAATAAACTAGCCTGCGAAGAAAGGTAGTGGCGAATTTGTCCAATTCTACGACGTTCAAGATTTTCTCGTCGGCAGATTTTCTTCATCTGTTTATTCACAGATAGCTTGGAATTAATTAAACATAACACCTAAATTACGAACTGAGTGAGAAAATGAAATCTGATTTGGGTCAACTGAAATGTAATGAGGTGAATTCGCCATGTTAGAGATGTCAATGAAGAGTGCTTCTGTGTCCCCATCATTTAACTACAGCTTGTTGCACGTCATCCAGAGTTTGACATCCGGGAGGCATCTCTCCAAGATAAAAGTCAGTGAAGTACGATACTTGCTGAATAACACAGCTGTGTATCATCTGCAAAACTTGCATGAGAAACAG
>JADBJO010001897.1:360304-364447 GCA_016801955.1 Conus betulinus | reverse complement strand
TGATGGCTAATCAGGCCAGATGGATTAGAGAAGGTCGCGGATTGGGCAGTGAGGGTGATATAAGACTTGGGCGGGTGTAGTGGGCGTAGAGGGTGTTTCCGTGTGTGGCGGGGACTTGCAGGTTGCTGTGCTGGTAATTCCTGCGGTGCAGACGTTGGAACCATGTATCTTCATGTGAGTCTGGTTCTGTTTATTCATGCTCTCTCTTTCTGTAGCAATTTTCACCCCCCCCTTTTCATTTTTTTGTTCCTTTTCCTTTTTTTTTTGGGCTTTGCTGCTTTTTTTGTTTCTAATGGTTATTTGATTCATTTATTATTTGTTCTTCTTATATATAGATGTCAAGGAATACTACCTAAAAACGCCATAATCAATTCTTAAAGTGCGCAAAACCCCTTGGGGAGCAACATCTGTTAAAAAAAAAAACAAAAATATATATATATATATAATATATATAGATACTATTATATATATAGATATATATATTGTTTACTGTTCTCTGTATCACTTCTTATATATATATATATATATATATATATATATATTATATATATATATATATACTTTTTTTTCTTTTTTTTTTGGGGGGGGGGACACTTTGCTGTTGTTTGGATTGTGCAGATTTGATCGTTCAGGTGTGTGTTGTGTGTGTGTGTGTGTGTGTGTGTGGTGTGTGTGTGTGTGTGTGTGCGTGCGTGTGTGCGTGCGTGCATGCGTTGTGTGTGTGGTGTGTGTGTGTGTGTGTGTGGCTGTGTGTGTGTGTGTGTGAGAGTGTGTGTGTTGTGTGGTGTGTGTGTGTGTGTGTGTGTGTGTGTTGTGTGTGTGGCGCGCGCTCGCGCGCGCGCGACGCAAGTATGTTGTGTACGTGTGTCTTGAAGTTGTTTTTGTTGTTGTTGCTGTGGTTGTTGCTGTTGCTGTCGTTGTTGTTGTTGTTGTTGTTGTTCGGTCATCTGTCTTCTTCTTCTTCTTATTCTTCTTTATTCTTCTTCTCCTCTTCCTACTTCTTATACTTTGTTTTCTCTCTCTCGTTTCTTTCTTTCTTTCTTTCTTTCTTTCTTCTTTCTTTCTTTCTTTCTTTTTTCTTTTCTTTTTTTTTTTTGCTACTTATACCTGATCAAGTAATTGTGGAAGAATATTTTACATGCATTTTGTTTCTCGTCTTCTTCTTCTTCTCCTTCTTCTTCTTCTTCTTCTTCTTCTTATTCTTCTTCTTCTTCTTCTTATTCATATCATCTTTCACTCCTCCTCCTCCTCCTCCTCTCCTTCCTCTCCTTCTTCTTCTTCTTCTTCTCTTCTTCTTCTTCTTCTTCTTCTTCTTCTTCTTCTTCGTCTTCACCATCATCATCTCATCATCTATCATCATCATCATCATCATCATCTTTCTTCTCTCTTCTTCTTCTTCTTCTTTCTTCTTTTTATTCTTTCGAGGGTCATTGAAGATTGGTTTCCCATTAGGGAGAAAGGGGGGTACTACCAGTGGATTTGTCACTTCACTAAATCAGTTCTGGTGATGCCAGTGCGGGTGCACTGACAATTCTGGGGCATTAAACAAAAGAGGTTGATCCGCTTTGTGTGGGTCCACCTACACTTCCCTTGTCTCTCTTCACCTTCAAGATTAAGGCTCACATGTTTGCAACAATCTCTCTCTCTCCGCTCTCTCTCTCTCTTCTCTCTCTCTCTCGCAAACACACACACACACACACACACACACACACACACACACACACACACACACACACCACAACATACAGAGAGAGAGAGAGAGAGACGAGAGAGGAGAGAGAGAGAGAGAGAGTCCAGCCCTAGTTCCCCCAATCCTGTGTAAGTAGCCCACATGATGGACCAGTGTCCAGCAGAAGTAATGATAGGTCCTCCTGCCTGTCTGACGGGGGACTGCATAAACAGCTCGGGTGGTGAGAGTTGAACCCCTCACAGCTGAAACACCACAGCGCCGTGAAGGAGGGGGGAAGATTACCTGGTCCTTAACATCGCTACTTCTCTTGCCCCCCCCCCCCCCCCCCTTTGTTGTTGTTGTTGTTCTGTTGTTCTTGTTGTTGTTGGTGTTGTGGTTGTTGTTGTTCATTTTCTATTTCTGGTTATTTCTCTGCCTTGACCAGTATACAAAAATGACCAAAAAAAACGAACACACTCACACGCACGCACGCACTCACGCACGCACGCACGCACGCACGCACGCACGCACGCAAGCACACACACACTGCATAAATCCGTTCTTTGTTCTTTGAAACGCGCGCGCGCGCACACACAACACACACACACACACACACACACACCACACACACACACACAAACAACACACACACTGATAATTTTATCTTTGTTTCCTTATCATTTGAACAGAAAGAGCTCTCTCTCTCTCCTCTCTCATATGACTGATATGCACTTAAAAGTATCATTTTTCAGCCCCATGTCAAAAGATTCCAATGCTATGTTGCAAACAACAACAACAACAACAACAACAACAACAACAACAACACTAAAACCAACGTGGCTTTCCCTCAATTACTTCATCCTGGTTATTTTTGTTTTCATTACTGAGCGGAAAGGTAGTAGGCTATTTCTCTGGTCTTTCTCTTCATGTGACGTGTTTTGAACGAATATCTTCATCTCGTGTGAACAAGACTCGCATTATGATTGTCTCCATCGTATTCAAGAGACAGTTCTCCAGGTGCCACGTTGATCTGTGAACTACAATGTATACAGACGTTGATCTGTGAACTACAATGTACACAGACGTTGATCTATGAACTACAATGTATGCAGACGTTGATCTGTGACCTACAATGTGTAAAGACCTTGATCTCTGAACTACAATGTACACAGACGTTGATCTATGAACTACAATGTACACGGACGTTGTTCTGTGAAGTGCAATGTACACAGACGTTGATCTGTGAACTACAATGTACACAGACGTTGATCTGTGAAGTGCAATGTACACAGACGTTGAACTGTGAACTACAATGTACACAGACGTTGGTCTTTGAACTACAATGTATACAGACGTTGGTCTTTGAACTACAAATGTACACAGATGTTGGTCTTTGAAACTTCAATGTACACAGTCGTTTTTTATGTGAACTACAATGAATGCAGATTTTGATCTGTGAACTGCAATGTACGCAGACGTTGATCGGTGAACTACAATGTACGCAGACGTTGATGTGTGAAGTACAATGTATACAGACGCTAATCTGTGAACTGCAATGTACGCAGACGTTGATCGGTGAACTACAATGTATACAGACGTTTATCTGTGTGACCTACAATATACACAGACGTGGGTCTGTGAACTGCAATGAATACAGACGTTGATCTGTAAAGTGTAATGTACACAGACGTTGATCTGTGAACTATAATGTATAAACAACGTATACAGACGTTTATCTGTGAAGTTCAGTGTACACAGACGTTGATCTGTGAAGTGCAATGTACACAGACGTTGATCTGTGAAGTGTAATTTATACAGACGTTGACAAAGGAAACACACAGATATCGCTGCACTACAGTACAGCGCTGTTCCGGGCAGAGCACTCAGAACTACACGCCGAAACCTGTATTAATAAAACATTACACCATGCCATGGAAATCGCCACTCTACACAGATAACACACACACACACACACACACACACACACACACACACACACACACACACACACACGTGCGCGCGCGCATGTGTGTGTGTGTGTGTGTGTGTGTGTGTGTGTGTGTGTGTGTGTGTGTGTGTGTGTGTGTGTGTGATGACAGAAAAAGTATTAGCCCCCCTGCACTCGTTCCCCCCCCCCCCCCCCCTACCCACTCCTAAATTGTTCTCATAACATTGTTTGGTCAATCAGTGGGAGATTGAATCTCTTAGGAGATCTAAGTAAAGATTGTTTTTCAAAATTCTTAGCTGTTGACAATGCTTGGGTTATTAAACAGCAGAACTGTCTACTCGGACTTTTGGACATCTTTCGACCTCCTTTGTATCCTTCAATGGATCCTCAAACATAGGCTCGCAGATTTTCCCTGATATGTTGTGCTGTATGTATAAGGATTTTTAGTTTTCAGCGACTTACTTTCTTATCACACTTCCTTTTTGTTTCACCTTTCTACCCTTCGATGGCTGCTTTGGGGTGTTGA
>JADBJO010001897.1:340304-355304 GCA_016801955.1 Conus betulinus | reverse complement strand
TGCTCGGGCGAATGTGCACCAATCACACACACAGTCCTGATTTTCATTGTCATCAGAGCCCTTACGAGTCTGTAGACACGACATGAAAAAATATATGTGTGTGTGTGTGTGTGTGTGTGTGTGTGTGTGTGTGTGTGTGTGTGTGTGTGTGTGTGTGTGTGTGTGTGCACGTGCGTGTGTGCGTGCATGCGTGTGTGTATATGCGCATGTGAGTGTGTGTGTGTGTGTGTGTGTGTGTGTGTGTGTGTGTGTGTGTGTGTGTGTGTGTGTGTGTGTGTACGTGTGTTCGCGCGACTGCAAGAGCGCGCGAGCGTGTGGCGTGCGTGCGCGCGCGCGTGTGTATGTGTGTGTGTGTGTGTGTGTGTGTGTGTGTGTGTGTGTGTGTGTGTGTGTGTGTGTGTGTGTGTGTGTGTGTGTGTGTGTGTGTGTGTGTGTGTGTGTGTGTGTGTTAGTGTTAGTGTTAGTGTGTGTGTGTGTGTGTGTGTGTGTGTGTGTGTGTGTGTGTTGTGTGTGTGTGTGTGTGTGTGTGTGTGTGTGTGTGTGTGTGTGTGTGTGTGTGTGTGTGTTGTGTGTGTGTGTGTGTGTGTGTGTGTGTGTGTGTGTGTGTTAGTGTGTGTGTGTGTGTGTGTGTGTGTGTGTGTGTGTGTGTGTGTGTGTGTGTGTGTGTGTGTGTGTGTGTGTGTGTGTGTGTGTGTGTGTGTGTGTGTGTGTGTGTGTGTTAGTGTGTGTGTGTGTGTTAGTGTGTGTGTGTGTTAGTGTGTGTGTGTGTGTGTGTGTGTGTGTGTGTGTGTGTGTGTGTGTGTGTGTGTGTGTGTGTGTGTGTGTGTGTGTGTGTGTGTGTGTGTGTGTGTGTGTGTGTGTGTGTGTGTGTGCAGATTTCCCGTGCCGTGGTCAGGCTGCAGAATCAGGATTCCACAGTCTTCCATCTGGGGGACAGGTTCTGGAACGCTCGCTGGCTCACCGGGGAACGGAACTGCTTCGACTTCATCGGCTCGGCACCGGGTCTTCAGACCGAATCAATGCCAACAATGTACGTCACTGCTCTACGTCACTGAAAGTGCCTAACACTTTCATTGAGCGGATGTACATGACAATTTTGTTTCCATAAACAAATGTCAAGAAATCGCTGTTGACTTATATGAGAACTTTTTCCGCGATCAGTTACACGTGAGAGACTTTTCCACAAGTAAAAGGATTCGAGATTTTTTGTTCAATCGTTTTAGTTGTTGTTGTTGTGTTGTTGTTGTTGTTGTTGTTGTTGTATTCTTGTTAAAAGACTCCAGGGATCATCCGAACAGCCAAAGTACTTGAACACTTGGTACAAAGGCATCAGCTGGGGATGAGAACATTACGTGTGTGACCGTTTTTGATTACCCCCGCCACATAGGCAGCCACACTCGGACTTCGTGGGATTTTGGAGACTGATAATGTTATGCTAGGAGCTAGTCAAACTGAAAAAAAAGTCCCTGCATAACTATGCCGAGCATACCAACATTTTGATGTAGCCTTGGTGATCTAGCCTATGTCAGTTGGTCTGACACAGCCTTAAGCCAAGGCCGTTTTGTACAGTTAATTCACCTGATATTTTCGGTTGAAACCAATATACTTGTGAGTTTTAGACGAGGAATGACTCCTGATAAAAAGTGATTTCTATCATAAACCGCCGAGGCGAAGCGGTTAGCGTTCTGAACTCCGGCTTGGAGGTCACGGACATTTGTGGATTGTTCTGCCCCGACCGCTCCAACCCAGAACTGAACTGAGTTTGCTATGGGTTGATCTGGAAAGACTGAGACAGCACAGTCGAGTTTCATCAACCTACTGAATGTGTCTCTGAGAGTGTTGCTCAAATTTCCCGACCAACACTGCAGGTGTCCGTATCGCTCGGGCCTGGTCGATGCCGGGGTATATAATGAAAATAGATATAGAGTACAACCCTGTCATACTGTCTCAGAATAGAGCGGAAATCCGCAGCACCACATTCGTCTTCCTCGTTCTCATCGATCATCATAGAAGAAAAAACTGACTCAAATGCTGTGGCCCGTCATACCTTGTCTTCATGGTGACCTCAGTTTGGATGTCCTCTCCACGTCTATGGCCTTGGTTTGATTCCGTCGGGGTCACCGACATGAGCTAATTCATTGGAGCTGTCGTTGGGAGTACATGGTGGCGCCCTCGAGAGGTTGGTGGGGGGTGGGGGGTGGGGGTGGGGGCTCACTCATGCCGGCTCCGCGACTAAGCAAAATTGTAATCAGCAGGGGGGCTTAGTAGGTGGTGTCCTGCATATGTTGGATCAGAACAGGCAGCACTGAACACCATCCAAGTGGTTCGACAGCAGTTCAGTTCAGCTGTGGTGGGTTCTTCATGACGATTGACACTGGCCGCTCCCATCACGTTTCAGTTTCCCTTTTATGTTTAAGGTTTATCATGACGTCACTAGTAAACATGACGCTCTATGTTCACTGTGGTGTTTTAAAATCAATGTGATGTTTCAGTTTACAGTAATGTTCCAGGGTTACTGTGAGGTTTCAAAATTTAGAAAGAGAGGGGGTTAGTCACTGCCAAGGACATTGACAAACAAAGCACAGGACAAGACACAATGCATTTCGACCTCTTGGGTCTTCTTCAGGCAAAAACAGATGACATTTAACATTTAGGACAGTGAGGTTTCAGGTTTACGACATTTCAGATTATCCTCGCGTTTTAGGTTCACAGTGACGTTTTAGGAGGTTTCAGGTTTACGATATTTCAGATTATCCTCGCGTTTTAGGTTCCCAGTGACGTTTTAGGTTTACTGTGATGTGGCACACAGAAAATGAGGATTCATGCCTACCTTTGATTTTCAGGTGTACCAGGACGCTTCATGTTTACCGTGAACATTCAGGTTAAATATATGACGTCTCAGGTTGACCATGCTGTTCGAAATTTAGTCTGAGGTTTCTGGCTGACCACATGTTGCAGGCTCTCAGGCATTTTTCCTGTCCACCAGATGTTCCAGTTCAGTGCGTGGTTTCAGGTGTGTCCCGATGTTTCAAGTGTGTCCCAATGTTTCAGGTGTGTCCCAATGTTTCAGGTGTGTCCCAATGTTTCAGATGTGTCCCAATGTTTCAAGTGTGTACCAATGTTTCAAGTGTGTCCCAATGTTTCAGGTGTGTGTCCCAATGTTTCAGGTGTGTCCCGATGTTTCAGGTGTGTCCCAATGTTTCAGGTGTGTCCAAATGTTTCAGGTATTCTTTTTCGGAAATCGTCGCTCCCACCGGCTGTGCCAACCAGATCAGCGACCAGCACTTCTCCATCAACATCACGCGCCATTGGAACCAGGGATTATCAGGGTCATTCTGTGTCACGCCACCACGTGACTTCAACGGCGACTGGAAAATCCGCATGGAGTTCGACAAGAGTCTGCTGAGGCTGGCGGTAAGTGTGGTCTGGACATCGTTTGGGCTGGCTCACCGCTGGCGGTAGGTGTGGTCTGGACATGGTTTGGGCTGGCTAACAGCTGGCGGTAGGTGTGGTGTGGACATGGTTTGGGCTGGCTAACAGCTGGCGGTAGGTATGGTGTGGACATGGTTTGGGCTGGCTAACAGCTGGCGGTAGGTGTGGTCTGGACATGGTTTGGGCTGGCTCACTGCTGGCGGTAGGTGTGCTCTGGACATGGTTCGGGAATGGCTCACTGCTGGCTGTACGTGTGGTTTTGGACTGGCTTGGGCTGGTTCATTGCTGGCTGTACGTGTGGTTTTGGACTGGCTTGGGCTGGCTCACTGCTGGATGTAAGTGTGGTCTAGACTGGCTTGAGCTGGCTGAGTGCTGGTCGTTGGTGTGATCTGGACTGGTTAGGGCTGGCTAACTACTGGCCGTATGTGTGATCTGGACTGGGTAGGGCTGGGTAACTACTGGCCGTATGTGTGATATGGACATGCCCGGACTGGCCGACTGCTGGCTGACTCCTTTCTTTTTTCTGGTTTGTGTCGCTGGTTGTTTATTTCTTTCTTTGTGTCGCTGGTCGTCGTTATATTCTCTGTTTGTGTCGCTGGTCGTTTATGTCTTTGTTTGTGTCACTGGTCGTCTATTTTTTGTGTTGCTGGTCGTTTATGTCTTTGCTTGTGTCGCTAGTCGTCTATTTCTTTGTTTGTGTCGTCTATTTCTTTGTTTGTGTCGCTGGTCGTTTATGTCTTTGTTTTGTGTCGCTGGTCGTTTATGTCTTTGTTTGTGCCGCTGGTCGTTTATTTATTTATTTGTGTCGCCGGTCGTCTATTTCTTTGTTTGTGTCGCTGGTCGCTTATTTCTTGTTTGTGTCGCTGGTCGTTTATTTCTTTGTGTCGCTGGTCGTTTATTTCTTTGTGCCGCTGGTCATTTATTTCTTTGTTTGTGTCGCTGGTCGTTCGATTCTTTGTTTGTGTCACTGGTGGTTTATTTTTCTTTGTTTGTGTTTGTTTCTTTGTTTGTTTTGTTCCCTTCAGCCTGTTTTACCCTTCCCCTCCCCTCGTTTTTGGGGAGTGAATTGGTGGTGGTGGTGGTGGTGGTGGTGTGTGTGTGTGTGTGTGTGTGTGTGTGTGTGTGTGTGTGTGTGTGTGTGTGTGTGTGTGTGTTTCGCTTTCCTACTTTTTCTGTTGTTGTTGTTTATGTGCTTTCTCTTTCTTCTATTTGTTTTTCTTTCTTCTCCTTTCTTCTCCTGTCTTTTTACCATATTCCTGTCATCATCTTGTTATTCGCTGTTCGTTTCTTGCTTCTTTCTTTGTTTCCTTTCGTTCATTTCGTTTCTTGCCTCTTTCTTTGTTTCCTTTCGTTCATTTTGTCCTTTCGTATATTTGTTTTCCTCCTGTTCCACAGTTTTTCTTTCTTTCTGATAACATGTTTCCTTTAGTTCTTTTTTTCTTTCTTTCTTTCATTCTTTCTTTCTCTCCTTTCGTCTTACCTTCTCCCCTCCTTCCTCCCTGCTTCCTTCCGATGTTTCTTTCCCCTTTTCTTTCCTCCTTTCTTCCTTTCTTTTTTAAAAATTATGTTTCTTTCTGTCTGTCTTTCTGTCTGTCTTTCTTTCTCTGAGTTTTTGTCTGTTTCTTCCTGTTTGTCTTTCTTCCTTCGCTCCTTTGTTTCGTTCATCTCTCTCTCTCTCTCTCTCTCTCTCTCTCTCTCTCTCTCTCTCTCTCTCTCTCTCTCTCTCTCTCTCTCTCTCTTCTCGCTTCGTTTGCTCTTTCCAACTTTCCTTTCGTGCTTGCTGTCTGTACTAAATCATGTCTTTCTTTTTCCTTTTTTTTTTATTCATTTATATCTTTCATTTTCCATTTTTTTTAAATTAATTTAGATTTTTCCTTTTCCATTTTCTATTTCATTTACATCTTTCCTTTTCCAGTTTTTATTTCATTTATATCTTTTGTTTCCTTCTTTTCGTACTCTGTTTTTGTTTTTGTTTTTTTATCTTTTTGTACATTCTTTTTCTTTTCCTTTATTTCTTTCTTTCTGTATTTTCTCTCTCCCTTTCTTTATTTCTTCATCCCTTTTCCTATCAATTTGTTTATTAGTTTATTTTGTTTAGTCATTTATACCTTCCTTTCTTTTTAATATATTTCTTTCTTCCGTTCTTCGCCATCTTGATTAAACACTTGAGTAGTCAGCCAGTACGTCATTTTCATTTTTTAGTCAACTTATGAGCAAGATAATTTGTCGTTTAATGTATCAAAGGTACAATTTGATGGGGGTAGCACAGTAAGTTAACTAAAAATAAAACGAGTTGCTTACCTGGTGAGAAGGGATGGTGATGTGTGTGTGTGTGTGTGTGTGGGGGGGGGGGGGGGGGGGGGGGGTCTTTGGCACGCGTGAACAGTCATATGGGCGTGTGTGTCTCTATCATTTTGTTCTGATTGAAAAAGAAATGAATAGATGAAAAAATGTTAAATAGATAGATATAGATAGATAGATAGATAGATAGATAGATAGATGGATGGATGGATGGATAGATAGATAGATAGATAGATAATAGACAGACAGACAGACAGACAGACAGACACATAGATAGTTATGACAATGTCTTATTGCTCACAGTCCTCCAAGACGGACACCTATGACGTCAGCAACCGCATGCACTGGGTCCTGGTTCCCAAGTCTGGCGGCAGGCTGCTGGACAAAGGTCAGCAGTTCTGTCCGGACTTCACGGCCTTCACCCGCCGCCTGGTCAACCCCTGCATCCGGGCCTTCTTCACCGAGCAAGATGGCCGCACCCCCGCCGGCAGCACCGCCCCCGTCGTCATGACGACCACGCCCAGGAACCCCCCTCCGCCCGCGGACTCCACGACTCTAGAGAAGACCAGCAGTGAGGCTGCTACTACGTCCTCCACGTCATCACTGAGCAGCACAAAGAGCAGCAGGACGACTACCTCACCATCCACGATGGCCGCCACTACTGCTGACGTCACAACGGTGCGCACGACGGAGGCACGCTTCACCCCGGCGCCCACGTCTCAGCCGATGCAGACGACGAAGATGAACCCCGGCCCTGATTCTGGTGCGTTGGGTGGGTAGAAGGGTGGGTGGGTGACTGGGTGGTTGTTGGTTGGTTTGAAAATGGTGTGGTATGGTGATACACCACATTCACTAAGCCATGAAATTGCTCTGGACAAGGCTATGGCAAAATAAATGAAGAAGTAAAAAAGAGAAAAGAAAGGAAAAAAAGACAAGAGGGGTGTGTTGTTGGGGAAGGGGGTGGGGGGGTGACGGTGGGGGTGGGGCAGCTGGCTGGAGTTGAGAGAGACTGTGCACTCGTTCTGTTTTAAGAACTGTCTCTGTTCAGCTATACACAAAAATGTAAGCCAACGGATTCAACAGAAAGTCATAATCAAGAATAAAAGTGTACATTCGCGACAAAAATGTAAAAAAGAGAACACGACACAAGAGAGAGAGAGAGAGAGAGAGAGAGAGAGAGAGAGAGAGAGAGAGAGAGAGAGAGATAGAGAGAGAGAGAGAGAGAGACCAAGTCCAGTGTCTCAGTACTTTTTCGCAGTATATTGATTGCTACACATCTTCTGGTTTGCAAGTCGGTTTATAGTTTTCTTCAGCCTCTTGAGAGTTAAGGATGTTACTGTGCGAAGAGGCAATAAATCTATCAATAGTTATCTGATAAGCAAATGAGCATGATATTCGTAATTCAGTCTGTCTCTACAAATAAGTTTTATATGGCAGAGATTTGGTCTCCCGATGGCATAGCCCGAGCACATAGAGTAGGACAGGCTAGGGAGGATCAACCGAAACCAATGATTGTAAAAAAAAGACATTATTCTCTTCGATTCCATTCCTACATTTAAAAGCTTGTCGAGATTTTACTCCTCTGTTGTGGTGCAAGTACCACTTATTTATAAAGTCCACTTAGTTCCATTTGTCTGTAGCCCTGGTCTGTTGTTTTAGGGTGTGGTGTGTTGTTTCAGGGTTTGGTGTGTTGTTTCAGGGTTTGGTGTGTTGTTTCAGGGTTTGGTGTGTTGTTTCAGGGTGTGGTGTGGTGTTTCAGGGTTTGGTGTGTTGTTTTAGGTGTGGTGTGTGTGTTTCAGGGTGTGGTGTATTGTTTCAGGGTGTGGTGTATTGTTTCAGGATGAGGTGTCTTGTTTCAGGATGTTGTGTTGTTTCAGGATGTGGTGTGTTGTTTCAGGGTGTGGTGTGTTGTTTCAGGGAGTGGTGTATTATTTCAGGTGTGGTGTGTGTTTTTTCAGGGTGCGAGGCATTGTTTTAGGGTGTGGTGTGTTGTTTTTCAGGGTCTGGTGTGTTGTTTCATGATGTGATGTGTTGTTTCAGAAAGTGGTGTGTTGTTTCAGGTGTGGTGTGTTGTTTCAGGTGTGGTGTGTTTTTTTCAGGATGTTGTGTGTTGTGTTTCAGGATGTGGTATGTTGTTTAAGGGTGTGATGTGTTGTTTCAGAGTGTGGTGTGTGTTTAGTTTCAGTGTGTGGTGTGTTGATTCAGTGTGTGGTGTGTTGTTTCAGGATGTGGTGTGTTGTTTCAGGGTGTGGTGTGTTGTTTCAGGATGTGGCGTATTGGTTCAGGGTGGGGTGTGTTGTTTCAGGATGCGGTGTGTTGTTTCAGGGTGTGGTGTGTTGTTCCAGGATGTGGTGTATATTGTTTCAGGGTGTGGTGTCTTGTTTCAGGATGTGGTGTATTGTTTCAGGGTGGGGTGTGTTGTTTTAGGGTGTGGTGTATTGTTTCAGGGTGTTGTGTGTTATTTCAGTGTGAGTTGTGTTGTTTCAGGGTGTTGTGTGTTATTTCAATGTGAGTTGTGTTGTTTCAGGGTGTTGTGTGTTATTTCAATGTGAGTTGTGTTGTTTTCAGGGTGTTGTGTGTTATTTCGGTGTGAGTTGTGTTGTTTCAGGGTGTTGTGTGTTATTTCGGTGTGAGTTGTGTTGTTCAGGGTGTTGTGCGTTATTTCGGTGTGAGTTGTGTTGTTTCAGGGTAGGGTGTGTTGTTGCAGGATGGGGCGGGTGTACACTCAGACCGGACCATAGAACCAGGTTGTGTCAGGGTGTATAGTGTGTTGTGTCAGGGTGTGGTGTGTTGTTTCAGGGTGTGGTGTGTTGTTTTCAGGGTGTGTGTGTGTTGTTTCAGGGTGTAGTGTGTTGTTTCATGGTGGGGTGTGTTGTGACAAGGTGTGTGGTGTGTTGTTTAAGGGTGGAGTGTGTTGTTTCAGGGCGGGGTGTGTTTGTTTCAGGAGGTGGTGTGTTGTTTCAGGGTGTGGTGCGTTGTTTCAGAGTGTGGTGTGTTGTATCAAGGTGTGGTGTGTTGTTTCAGTGTGTAGTGTGTTGTTTCAGGGTGGGGCGGGGTGTACACCCAGACCAGTCTGTGGAACCAGGGGGTGTCGGGGTGGGGGTGTGTTGTTTCAGGGTGGGTGTGTTGTTTCAGGGTGGGGCGGGGTGTACACACAGACCAGTCTGTGGAACCAGGGGGTGTCAGGGTGTAGTGTGTTGTTTCAGGGTGGGGTGTGTTGTTTCAGGGTGGGGCGGGTGTGTACACACAGACCAGTCTGTGGAACCAGGGGGTGTCAGGCAGGCTGTGTCTGGACCACGCCATTGACATCACCTGTGGTTGGGAAATTGACATCCGCTTTGACCCCGCCATCACGCGCGCCTGGACGTGAGTGAGAAGAAAGTGGGGGGGGGGGGTGTGCTGTTGGAGGTGTGCTAATATGTGTCAGGATGGGGTGCCCTGGTGGTCTTTGGCATGGTGGCTGTGATGGTGTTAGTCTTTCAGTCGTGGATGTGTTAGTCCATCTTCAAATGTAGATATTCACTGTAATAGTCGTTTCTTTGTTCAGTGTCTTTATTTGTGTATGGTTGTTGTTGCTGTTGCCCTTCTTCTTCTTCTTCTTCTTCTTCTTTCTTCTTCTTCTTCTTCTTCTAATTATTATTATTATCATCATCATCATCATCATCATCATCATCATCATCATCATTATTATTATTATTATTATTATTATTATTATTATTGTCATTACTATTATTGCTCAAAGAAACAAGGAAGCTTTTGTATCGACGTCAGTAACATGTCTCAGCCAGATTTTGTGGAACAGTTCGCAGAGGCCTTTCAGAGAGAATGCGATGCATTGCAGCCTGGAGACTCTGCCACAGAGAGACTGGAAACTTTGTGAGACACCATGCACCCCACTGCCCTGGCTACCTTTGGGAAGAACACTTCGAAGTCTCACGACTGGTTTGAGGTCAGATTGTTAAAGATGATTCCCTTTATTGAGGCCAAGCGCGCCTCACTCATTGAGAACAAGCGGTTACCCAACAAGAAGAACCTGTAGATCCCCAGGGACCTGCCAGGAGCAAGGTTGAGCTAAATGTCAGGCGTTGTGCCAATGAGTACTGGACAGAGCTCAGTGAAGAGATACAGACAACCGCTGCTGAAGAGAGGCAACATCAGAAACATCAGGGGGATGTATGAAGGCATCAAGAAGGCACTGGGACCAACACAGAGTAAGACGGCTCCCCTCAAATCCTCCACTGGGGAAGTAATCAATGACCCCAGCCAGCAGATGGAGAGATGGATGGAGCACTACGCCGACCTGTACTCCAGTGAGAACACAGTGACCTGCTCAGCCCTTGATGCTATCAAGCCCATGCCAGTCATGGAAGAGATTGACGTAGAGCCGACCGTGGACAAACTCAGCAAGGCCACTGGCATCAGGCAAGGCACCTGGCAATGACGGCATTCCTCCAGACCTCAACAAACACTGCAGGACTACCCTCTGCACCCTTTGCATGCAGTCCTCTGTCAGTGCTGGAATGAGGGAGCTGTACCGCAGGACATGAGGGATGCCAGGATTGTCACCCTGTACAAAAAAACAAGGGCGAGAGGAGTGACTGCAATAAACTACAGAGGCATCTCTCTTCTTAGCATCGTCGGCAAAGTCTACGCTCGGGTCGTCCTGATCCACCTGCAGAAGCTGGCTAAACGTGTCTATCCGGAATCACAGTGTGGCTTTAGAGCAGAGATCCACGGTAGACATGCTCTTCTCCCTTCGCCAACTCCAGGAAAGGTGCAGAGAGCAACAGATCCCCTGTGTGTTGCATTCATCGACCTCACCCAGGCCTTCGACCTAGTCAACACAGATGGTCTTTTCAAGGCTGTCCGAAAGATCGGCTCCCCCCTCCCCCTCCTCCGCATGCTTAACCCCACCCTCTCTGGGATCTTATTTGCACTCCACCTGAGGCATGCATTCAGCACAGCGCAAGAGGGGGGGATTTACCTGCGGACCAGATCAGACGGCAGACTCTTCAATCTCGCCCGCCAAAGAGCAAGGACAAAGGTCCGCGAAGCCCTCATCGGACATACGCTATTTGCCAATGATGCCGCTGTTGCGACACACACCCAGAGGGAATTGCAGACACTGATGGACCATTCTCCCGGGCCTGCAAAGACTTTGGTCTGACTATCAGCCTAAAGAAGACAAATGTCCTGGGTCAAGACATGCCGTCACCATCAGCCATCACCATTGATGACTATGACCTTGATGCCAGCCATCAGTTCACTTACCCTGGGTCACCATCGCCGATAAGCTCTCCCTTGACACTGAGATCGACAAGAGGATCGGGGAGGCAGACACAACACTTGCTCGCCTCATGCAAAGAGTGTGGACAAATCTCAAGCTGACCACAAAGACAAAGATGGCTGTGTATAACGCCTCCGTTCTCAGCACCTTGCTGTATGGCAGTGAGACATGGACCACGCATGTTCACCAGAAGAAAAGGCCCAATTCCTTCCACATCAGAAGCCTCCGGCGTTTACTCGGCATCTCCTGGCAAGACAGGGTGACCTACACTGAAGTCCTGCCTCGCGCTGGCCTCCCTACCATGTATACCCTGCTGAGACAGCGTCGGCTTTGTTGGCTGGGCCACGTTCGCCAGATGGAGGATGGTCACATCCTGAAAGACGTCCTCTATGGAGAGCTTGCCGCAGGGCAGAGAAGCATTGGCCACCCACCGCTGAGATACCAAGACGATTACACAAGGCGAACATGAAGGCGCGTGATATCAACACTGAGTCCTGGGAGGACCTCGGAGCAGACCGCAACAGCTGGAGAAGCACTCTCAAGAAACAGCTGCACATTGGCGAAAACAAACTGATTGCTGCTGCAGTAGAAAAGCACGCCCGCAGAAAAGGGATGACGGCCAACAAACCAGATTCAACATACAGATGTGACCGCTGCCACAGAGACTGCCACTCTCGCATCGATCTCTACAGCCACAGGCGACGCTGCAAGGGGCGAGCGGACAGCCCGGACAGATAGCAAAATCTTAGGTCGGATATACTCTATCCATGGTCAGCTATGACCGACGGAGGCCTACAACTACTACTACTACTATTATTACTGTTATCACACACACACACACACACACACACACACACACACACACACACACACACACACACACACACACACACACACACACACACACACACACACACACACACGCCACCCCACCACCCCACCCCACACCATACACACATACACCGCCACCGCTACCACCACCACCACACACACACACACACACACACACACACACACACTGTATGTAAAGAGACTTTCAACTATGTGAAATGATTGACGTCCAACACCTTCATACCAGTTCACTTACGTCAATCTACTGTGTCCTTGACCCGGTCAGATCTGGAGAGGTGACGTCACGGACACGACCCCTGAGGGGTCAGCCAACATCTTCCGGGTAGCGAACAAGAACTACAACTTTGCCATGACGGAAAATCCAGTATGCTACGACTTCAACGGCTACAAGAGCTACAACCACGGGCCTCAGGTGGACGGACGGTTTGCCCGCATCTGCTCCAACAACCGATGGATTGACCTCACTGACCTCTCTCTGACGTCACCACTGACCCTCCCCTCCACCCCTCCTGCAGGTCCTATAAGTAAGTTAATACATGCCAGCACTCCTGCAGGTCCTATAAGTTAATACATGCAAGCACTCCTGCAGGTCCTATAAATTAATACATGCCAGCACTCCTGCAGGTCCTATAAGTAAGTTAATACATGCCAGCACTCCTGCAGGTCCTATAAGTAAGTTAATACATGCCAGCACTCCTGCAGGTCCTATAAGTAAGTTAATACATGCCAACACTCCTGCAGGTCCTATAAGTAAGTTAATACATGCCAGCACTCCTGCAGGTCCTATAAGTAAGTTAATACATGCCAGCGTGTGCGTGCAGGTGTACGAGAATGAAAGCCGCGCGCGTTCGCGCGCGCGCGCGCGCGCACACACACACACACACACACACACACACACACACACACACACACTGATCTCTCTTTCTCATTGTCTCTCTCTCTCTCTCTCTCTCTCTCTCTCTCTCTCTCTCTCTCGTCTCGGTCAGTTTGTCTGTCTGTCTGTCTGCCTATCTGTGTTTATCTGTGTGTTTGTGTGTCTGTCTGTCTGTGTGTCTGTGTGTGTCTGTTGTGCGTGCGTGTGTGTGTGTGTGTGTGTGTGTGTGTGTGTGTGTGTGTGTGTGTGTGGTGTGTGTGTGTGTGTGTGTGTGTGTTGTGTGGTGTTGTGTTTGTCGTTTATGTTGCTGTTGTTTTGAATGAAATGGTAGTTAATAACCCAGATTGCAATAACACTGTAGTAAAAAATGTTTTAATCGCCTGAAAACAGAATTTTTTGTAATATGCGCTTTGGGGTCTCACGAGGTAAAGCGCTCTATAAATATCCTTTTACATTACATTACGTTACTACACATCACGTTCGCATATGTGACAGCAGTTAGGTGTGCATGCATGAGCAGATTAACATTAGAAGAGTATCAGCTTAACACATTATATCCACTATAAATACGTGTGTGTGTGTGTGTGTGTGTGTGTGTGTGTGTGTGTGTGTGTGTAACCCACAGATACAGGTCGAGTCAACCAGGATATGCTGGATCTCTACCACAACACTTACAAAGGCGATGTGAGTTCTCTCCCTCCACTTTGGCTCCAACCTGTCTTTGTTGTTGAAGATACAAAGGCGATGTGAGTTCTGTGTCTCTTCCTCTCACACCCCACTTTGGCTCCAATCTGTCTTTGTTGTAGAAGATGTACGACATGTGGATTTCATTTTCACGGCTGCTTGTTGTCGAAACCTTGCCGCATTCACACCGTTATCCATGACAAGTGAGGAAGAAAAAAAGCACAAGGATGTTATTACAATACTCACTCCAGGGCACTGTTCATGACAATGACAACACGACAATGCTCGTTCCAGGGTGCCCGTTATGACAACATCACAACAAGGCTCATTCCAGGGCTCTGTTCATGACAATGACAACACAACAAGGCTCATTCCAGGGCTCTGTTCATGACAATGACAACACGACAATGCTCATTCCGGGGTGCCCGTTTTGACAACATCATAACAATGCTCATTCCAGGGCACTGTTCACGACGATGACAGCACAACAATGTTCGTTCCGGGGTGCCTGCTATGACAATATCACAACAATGCTCATTGCAGGGCTCTGTTCATTACAATGACAACACAACAATGTTCGTTCCGGGGTGCCTGCTATGACAATATCACAACAATGCTCATTGCAGGGCTCTGTTCATGACAATGACAACACAAACAATGTTCGTTCCGGGGCTGCCCGTTATGACAAGATCACAACAATGCTCGTTCCAGGGTGTCTGTTATGACAATATCACAACAATGCTCCTTCCAGGTTGTCCTTTATGACAACATTACAACAATGCTCGTTCAGGGGTGTCCGTTATGACAATATCACAACAATGCTCGTTCCAGTGTGTCTGTTATGACGATATCACAACAATGCTCGTTCTGGGGTGCCCGTTATGACAACATCACAACAAGGTTCATTCCAGGGCTCTGTTCATGACAATGACAACACAACAATGCTCGTTCCGGGCTGCCCGTTATGACAACATCACAACAATGCTCATTCCAGGGCACTGTTCGTGGAGTTCACTCTTCATGTTAGTAATCCAGTTAATCGATCCAGAGAGACTTTTTAAGCGATAATGATAATAGTAATTGTGATGATGATGTGATAACATTACTTATACAACCTATAACTTGCGCAAAACCATTTAAAGCGCTGTCACATGTCACGTGCACACACGCATGTCATGACCTGAAATAGAACAGGCGTCAATCAAGAGAGGAAATGGCTGAACAGATACAGGAGAAAATGGGACAGGAAACGAACAGTTTTAGGTTCGTTTTCAAAGAGCCCAGAGTTGTTTTTGAAGGCAGAGGGAGATCGTCACAATCCTTCCAATGAGACTGAACCGAGGTTCCGTGTGTGGACGCACGCATACATCTTGCACACACGTCAAATCCCATCACCGAATTTCGGAAGAGAAGGCCAGTTTGGCCGTTGGTATGGATGACACGTTAAACATAACATGCACCCTTCGTGAGAAATGGAAATAATGATGGAAGTAAGGAAACTGAGTGAACAATATTGAATGATATGGACTGGATGACACGGGAAACGACTGAATGAAGCGCCAGCTGGCAG
>JADBJO010001897.1:322804-327804 GCA_016801955.1 Conus betulinus | reverse complement strand
TGTGTGTGTGTGTGTGTGTGTGTGTGTGTGTGTGTGTGTGTGTGTGTGTGTGTGTGAGTCTGTCTGTCTGTCTGTCTGTCGATGTGTGTGTGTTTGTCTATCTGTGCTTCTGTCTGTCTGTGTCTCTGTCTGTGTGTCTGTATGTCTGTGTGTCTGTCTCAGTGTCTGTCTGTCATCTGTATATCTGTCTGTCTGTGTATCTGTCTGTCTGTCTGTGTATCTGTCTGTGCGTATCTGTCTGTGTGTCTGTCTGTGTGTCTGTGTGTCCGTCTGTCCGTCCGTCTGTCTGTGTGTATGTGTGTTGTGTGTTTGGTCTGGGTTTCTGTCCGTCTGTCTGTCTGCATGCCTGTCTGTCTGTCTGTCTGTCTGTCTGTCTGTCTGTCTGTATGTATGTATGTATGTATGTATGTATGTATGTATGTATGTATGTATGTATGTATGTATGTATGTATGTATGTAAGTACGTATGTGTGTGAGTGTTTGTGCATCCGTCTGTCTGTGAGTCCATTGTATCTGTCTATCTGTCTGTCTGTCTGTCTGTAGGTATCTGTCTCTCTCTCTGTCTCCTCTCTCTCTCTCTCTCTCTCTCTCTCTCTCTCTCTCTCTCTCTCTCTCTCTCTCTCTCTGGCAGACAAGATCTTGCAGTTATCTGGCGTCAAAAGCATGCGCAGTATTTCACCCTGAACCTTCGTTCAAGACCATTCTACAGGGTACAGTGGAGGGCGGACATGTATCTCCCCCATGACTCCCTGTCCAAGACCATTCTACAGGGTCAGTGGAGGGTGGACATGTATCTCCCCATGACTCCCTGTCCAAGACCATTCTACAGGGTACAGTGGAGGGTGGACATGTATCTCCCCATGACTCCCTGTCCAAGACCATTCTACAGGGTCAGTGGAGGGTGGACATGTATCTCCCCATGACTCCCTGTCCAAGACCATTCTACAGGGTACAGTGGAGGGTGGACATGTATCTCCCCATGACTCCCTGTCCAAGACCATTCTACAGGATACAGAAAAGGGCGGAACATCCACAGTAAACATCAGTCCTGAATGAAGGACAATGAGTACAGGTTGTAGCGCCTCTGTCCTGTCGCTCATGACTTAGGACAAAGGGCTGTGGAGATGTGGGATGACTGAGAACAAAGGGCTGTGGAGATCTGTGATGACTGAGGACAAAGGGCTGTAGAGATGTGTGATGACTGAGGACAACCAAAGGTTGTGATCTGTGATGACTGAGGACAAAGGGTTTTGGAGATCTGTGATGACTGAGGATAAAAGGGCTGTGATCTGTGATGACTGAGAACAAAGGGCTGTGTGGAGATCTGTGATGACTGAGGACAAAGGGCTGTGATGTGTGATGACTCAGGGACAAAGGGCTGTGGAGATCAGTGATGACTCAGGACAAAGGCGGAGGAAATCTATGATGACTCAGGACAAAGGGCTGTGATCTGTGATGACTGAAGACAAAGGGCTGTGGAGATCTGTGATGACTTAGGACAAAGGGCTGTGATCTGTGATAACTCAGGACAAAGGGCTGTGATCTGTGATGACTGAGGACAAAGGGCTGTGATCTGTGATAACTCAGGACAAAGGGCTGTGATCTGTGATAACTCAGGACAAAGGGCTGTGATCTGTGATAACTCAGGACAAAGGCTGTGATATGTGATAACTCAGGACAAAGGGCTGTGATCTGTGATAACTCAGGACAAAGGGCTGTGATCTGTGATGACTGAGGACAAAGGGCTGTGATCTGTGATAACTCAGGACAAAGGGCTGTGATCTGTGATAACTCAGGACAAAGGGCTGTGATCTGTGATGTGACAAAAGGCTGTGATGACTGAGGACAAAGGGCTGTGGAACTCAGACAAAGGGCTGTGATCTGATGACTGAGGACAAAGGGCTGTGATCTGTGATGACTTAGGACAAAGGGCTGTGATCTGTGATGACTTAGGACAAAGGGCTGCTGTGATCTGTGATGTGATGACTTAGGACAAAGGGCTGTGATCTCTGATAACTCAGGATGAAGGGGCTGTGATCTGTAATGACTGAGGACAAAGGGTTGTGGAGATCTGTGATGGCTGACGTGCCGGTCAAAGCATCCCTGAAATCTGTTGTCAATGGATGGTGTTGCTGACGACGACGACGATGACGACGACGGCGAGGAGGAGGAGGAGGAGGAGGAGGAGGAGGAGGAGGAGGATGATGATGAGATTTGTGTTGTTTGATGACGGTAGAGTAGCTAGACAAATGAACGAGTAAATATTTCAGGAATGTCTTCCTTCCATGAGTATATATGAGAATATCAACCAGTTTCACGTGCTGTGTGTCTATGCATCACAAAGTCAAGGTCTCCTCCAAGTTTTCTGTCACTTATTGAGCTGAAGACAAAAAGAGATTCCCTCCTGCCTCTTTTCTGTTCCCTGTAAACTGGTGAGGTGTCTATGGGTAGCAAAGCACAGGATTTCCTATAAAGATTAATTGTCTACAGTTAATAATCCCTTTGTGTTTCTCTGTGTCCTGTCCTCCATAGTGTCTGTATTTGTACAGGTGATCACGAGTGTGTGTTTATTCCATTCATAGATTTTCCCCAAACAATGTGTCTAAATTTATCACAGCTAACAGTGAAATGTTTTCAGGTCATGTGTATGCGTGTAAAAACCAAAAAAGGTTAATGTCGTCATGGTTATGTATATTGCATCTAACATTTGTAATTTCTCAAAGCCATGTGTCTCCTTTTAATACGGTTAGGGGGTTTTAATGCTGTGTGTCTATAATTTCCATAGCTGTGGATTTCATAAGAGTCAATTTAACCATCTTGGGGATATCCACAAGGTCATATGTCTATATTTAGCACAGCGAGGGATTTTTCAATGCCATATGTCTATATTTTTGCAACGGGAGATTTCCTCAAGGTCATATGTCTATATTTATACAGCAGGGGACTTTCTCAAGGTCATATGTCAATATTTATATAGTGGGGGATTTCCTCAATGTCATTTGTGTGTGTGTGTGTGTGTGTGTGTGTGTGTGTGTGTGTGTGTGTGTGTGTGTGTGTGTGTGCGTGTGTGTGTGTGTATAATGGGGTATTTCCTCAATGTCACATGTCTATATTTATACAGCAGGGGATTCCCAAAGATCATATATGTCTATATATCTATCAGTGGGGGATTTCCTCAAGACCATGTGTCTATATTTATACAGTGGGGGATTTCTTCAAGGCCATGTGTCTACATTTATACAGTGGGGGATTTCCTCAAGGCAATATGTCTATATTTATACAGCGAGGGATTTCCTCAAGGTCTTATGTCTATATTTACACAGTCGGGGATTTCCTCAAGGTCATATGTCTATATTTATACAGCGGGGGATTTCCTCAAGCTCAACTTCCCCATGGCTGGCTCCACCACCGTTCTCCTCTGGGGTCTACTCCAATTCCAGGATGGATACTCAGCTTCCGGTCAGCTTCAGCGCATGCGCGAAGTTGTACGATGGCCGCTGGATTATTTCCTGAAATCCTGGGATGCTCAGAACCAGATTCTGTACGGACAGGTGTGTGCTGGAGTTTTAATAATACACACACACACACACACACACACACACACACACACACACACACACACACACACACACACACACACACACACACACACACACACACACACACACATATGCGTAAATTACACATATCCATACTCTCTCTCTCTCTCTCTCTCTCTCTCTCTCTCTCTCTCTCTCTCTCTCTCTCTCTGACCAGGTGGGCAACGTCAACCTTGACCACAGCTTCTGGGGCCGTCCAGAGGACATGACGATGGACAGGCCAGTCTACAAACTGACCAGCTCCTCCCCCGGCTCTGATCTGGCTGCTGAAACTGCCGCCGCCCTAGCTGCTGGCTACCTGGCCTTCAAGGAACAGGTGAGACAATCACTGGACTACCTGGCCTTCAAAGGAACAGGTGAGACAATCACTGGACTACCTGGCCTTCAAAGGAACAGGTCAGACAATCACTACCTGGCCTTCAAAGGAACAGGTCAGACAATCACTTGACTACCTGGCCTTCAAAGGAACAGGTGAGACAATCACTGGACTACCTGGCCTTCAAAGGAACAGGTCAGACAATCACTGGACTACCTGGCCTTCAAAGGAACACAGTCAGACAATCACTGTACCACCTGGCCTTCAAAGGAACAGGTCAGACAATCACTGGACTACTGGCCTTCAAAGGAACAGGTGAGACAATCACTAACTACCTGGCCTTCAAAGGAACAGGTGAGCCAGTCACTACCTGGCCTTCAAAGGAACAGGTCAGACAATCACTGTACCACCTGGCCTTCAAAGGAACAGGTCAGACAATCACTGGACTACCTGGCCTTCAAAGGAACAGGTGAGACAATCACTAACTACCTGGCCTTCAAAGGAACAGGTGAGCCAGTCACTACCTGGCCTTCAAAGGAACAGGTCAGACATCACTGGACTACCTGGCCTTCAAAGGAACAGGTCAGACAATCGCTACCCTGACCTTCAAAGGAACAGGTCAGACAATCCCTACCTGGCCTTCAAAGGAACAGGTCAGACAATCCTACCTGGCCTTCAAAGGATTAGGTCTGACAATCAGTGGACTACCTGCCTTCAAAGGAACAGGTCAGACAATCACTACCTGGCCTTCAAAGGAACAGGTGAGACAATCACTAACTACCTGGCCTTCAAAGGAACAAGTGAGACAGTCACTACCTGGCCTTCAAAGGAACAGGTGAGACAGTCACTGTACTACCTGGCCTTCAAAGGAACAGGTCAGACAATCACTACTACCTGGCCTTCAAAGGAACAGGTCAGACAATCACTACCTGGCCTTCAAAGGAACAGGTCAGACAATCGCTACCTGGCCTTCAAAGGAACAGGTCAGACAGTCACTGGACCTGGCCTTCAAAGGAACAGGTCAGACACAGTCACTGTAGACAATCACTACCTGGCCTTCAAAGGAACAGGTCTGACAATCAGTG
>JADBJO010001897.1:297804-305304 GCA_016801955.1 Conus betulinus | reverse complement strand
ACATCACATGTTGAACTGAAAGATCTCCACGACATACGCACTTAACAGTCTGGCAATACTTGGTTCGTAGGGAATTACATAAAAGTCTAAAAAGTCAGGCTAGAAACCAGTCGGGCTAATCGACACAAAGTTTGACAGAGATTGCTGACGAGGTTTTGATGAGGAACTGTATTGACTCAAGAAATCCCTCTCGATTATATGACTAATTTCCTTGTGTGACAAAGCACAATCAACCTTAATAAGCTTACCACCAAATATATTCTTTACTCCCCTTTTTTGCTGCTCTATCTGCTTGATCGTTGAAAACGAAGGAGGTTTGCGATGGAAACCAAGAAAATACAACATTAGTACCTTTCATGTAAAGACAGTACAACATGTACTTAATCTCAAATAATAATTCCTCTGTGTATTTTCAAAACAATACAAACTTTTTAATACTGACTGTGAATCAACACAAAACAGGATATTAACAAGGAAATTAAAAATTTAATGCCATCAGGACAGTAACTAGTTCAGCTTTAAATATGGAATGACCCTTACCTAAATAAAATGATTTTTCAGCTTTGAAATCTGGAATCACAAAGCCAGATCCCGCACTACCATCATCAAGAACAGAGCCGTCAGTGTGTACTTTCTAACAGTTGTAAACTTTTCTTCTATGCTGCTAACACATGCGGCGACATCGCTTTATTTAGATCAGAAGAAAAAATGTTAACTATTACTTCCGTTAGTTCCCAAGGGGGTACCGGCGGAACCAGTACGCGAGGCGCTACCTCGTGTGGGTTAATCTTTGATGAATTAAAAACGTCTGAAACATATGTACGAAGCGTCTCTAAATTTGAATTTTTCTGTGCATTTTTCGAAAAATCAATGTCGGATTGTGTATTTAATTCTTCAAGGTCGTCCACAGCAATCCGTCTCACTACATATTTTACAGAATTTATTTTCTTTTCTTAATCAAGTGGCAAAAGGCCTGCTATCTTATAAGCTTCAGAGGACTTAGTGTGCACAGGTACACCCAGGGCCAACTTTACAGCTTTACTGTCAATTCTTTGAAGTTTCTTTAAATGCGATCGCGGAGCAGAAAAGAATACTTTCTGTCCATAAGTCAATCTTCATTGTACAAGACTGATTGCTAAATGCAACAAAATTTGGGAATCCTGTCCCCATGGAGAGTGACTGACAGTTTTAGAAAATTCAAACTTTTAACCGCTTTATTAACAATTGAGTCAATATGTTTTTTCCAGTGTAGTTTTGGTGTAAGTAGGACACCTAAAAATTTTACTTCAAGTTTATCACAAAAAAAAAAAAAAAAAAAAAATCCCGTCCTCCCAGAAGGAATATAAGCAAGTTACTTGGGTTATATCCATTGTTAAAGAGAACCACCTGTGTCTTTTCAACAGAGAATTGAAAGTCATTCAATGCATATAACTATTTAATTTATCCAGCTCGTTCTGAAAGAGCTTCTGAATATAATTTATGTGACGTAAATTTGTTCTTTTCTTTACAGATAGGTTAATCCATATTGCAATGTCATCAGCATATTGAGCTACCTTGGTATGTGACGAAAAACATGTATATGTCATACAGCATTACTTTGAACAACAATGGGGAGGTTATAGAACCTTGTGGAATTCTCATGTTTATAGATCTTGAGGATGATAAAGTCACACCAACTTTGGTCATTATGTGTCTCCCACTTAAAAAGGATTTCACATAATTGTAGACGTGACCAGAAAGACCAGTTTGTTTTAATTTATACAATAATCGGCTGTGCCACACTCTATCGTAGGCTTTAGTAAGATCAGAGAAGGAAGCAAGGACACTTTACGTTTAGAAAACTGTTTCTAATTTGAGTAGTTAGTCGTGTCAGGTGATCAATTGTACTTCGTCCTTTTCTAAATCAGCTTGATATGAAGAAAATACATCATTTTTATCACAGTAATAGGCCATTTCTGAAATTGACTATTTTTTCCATGACTTTTCAAGTATGAGACGTGACTAAAACGAGTCTATAGCTAGACGTCTCAGACCGAGGCTTGCCCTGCTTTAGAATAGGAGTCACAATAGACGTCTTCCACATATCGGGAATTTGTCCACATTCCCAACATTTGTTAAATAATTTATGTAAAATAACACTTGTGTGTGTGTGTGTGTGTGTGTGTGTGTGTGTGTGGTGTGCGTGCGTGCGTGCGTGCGTGCATGTGCGTGCGTGCGTGCGTGCGTGCGTGCGTGCGTGCGTGTGTGTGTGCGTGCGTGCGTGCGTGCGTGTGTGTGTGTGTGTGTGTGTGTGTGTGTGTGTGTGTTCGTTCGTTCTTTAATTTAATGTCTATCCACTTTACAGTGATCTTAGACAAAAATAAAGAGACAAACGAACAGGCAAACAAAAAAAAAAACAAAACAACAAAAAAAAAAAATGTAAAAGGGGCTGATGCGTGTGTGTGTGTGTGTGTGTGTGTGTGGGGGGGGGGGGGGGGGGGGGGGATAAATGTGTGTTCTTTTAAAAAAATGTCATTAAAAGCGTATGAAGTGTGGAGGTAGTGTAGTATGCTAATCTCTGCATGCATAGTCTATTAATGTAGTATGCTAATCTCTGCATGCATAGTCTATTAATGTAGTATGCTAATCTCTGCATGCATAGTCTATTTAGTTAATGAGATACCAATAAGTGACCATCACTTTAACCCCATTCTAATCTACCGGCATAACGGTAACTACTTTAGCCTGGATTCATATCTGAACATTAAAACAAAAACAAAACAGAACAAAACAAAAAACAAAACAAAAAACAAAACAAAAAAAAAAAAAAAAAAAAAAAAAAAAAAAAAAAACATTCTTAACCATTGGAATAATAAGAAAATAAATTCAACAAGTATCTCGAGAATCAAAGTAAATGTCCAGCTGGACTCTTAACAATTGCCCTAACAGCTTCTATAGCCTTCGCTTCGTTTCCAAAAAATGTCCCAAAAATTCTCGATTGATGGGTTCAAACTTAACAGCCAAGTGGGTAAATATTTTTTTAGTATTTCTGCAAAGAAAGATGACATGGAATGGTGTAATATTTTGGCCACAGCTGCAAGTGACATTTTTACAATATTTTGTTTTGTATGCATCAAGTCTAAGTCTAAAGATCAGACTCTTCAAAATCCGTTCCTGATGGAGATTGTGTCCAGTTTTATATTTTATAAGATTTTTAAAGAAGTTTCCCTTGTTGTCCTTTATTATGTTTGGACACTCTTTTTGTCTTCGTATCATCGAATCCCATGATGCTTTATGTAAAAGACTATAGTTTTCATACAAGGATAAAGGAATATTTATTTTTGTAAAGCTCTTTTTCTTATTTATGTAAAATAACACTTGTGTGTGTGTGTGTGTGTGTGTGTGTGTGTGTGTGTGTGTGTGTGTGTGTGCGTGCGTGCGTGCGTGCGTGCGTGCATGTGCGTGCGTGCGTGCGTGCGTGCGTGTGTGTGTGCGTGCGTGCGTGCGTGTGTGTGTGTGTGTGTGTGTTGCTCAGGGAGTGTGGACTTTGCTCTGAACGGGGACGGGCGGTGGGACATAGAGATTCAGGCCGTGCAGTGCCCAGTGGCCCAATAACAAACTGCAGTACTCCTTCCAGGGTTCAAACCCCTGGTACATCAAACTGCAAGTCGCCAACTACAGGTCAGTCACTCTGTCTGTCTGTCTGTAGGGCTGTATGTCTGTCTGTCTGTCTGTCTGTCTGTCTGTCTGTGGCCACTCCCTTTCAAGGGTCCCCCTAGCTGTAAGGCCTTTCTGAACACCACACCAAAAGTATTCAGATTTCACCGAGTGAAGGTGAGAGGTCTCGGATCAAAGGTCATTAGAATGGTTTTGACAGAGAAATGGCTGCTTTCGGTCCAAAATCGCCACTCAAAAAAGAAGAGAATTTAAAGGTGAGCGGTTGACATAGATGGATCCTAAATCGACTCTCCAGATTTAAAGCCAAAGCGTTCACTGGTTTATGACCAGATACAGTTTTCACATCGAGATCGCTTATGTTATTAATATATAGGTAATGATGATTTCGCAAAGAGGAAACGGTTTTATGTCGCCTGCACACTGGCCATTCGTTTTTAATTCATTCGTACCTTTTAAAGAGTGAAGAAGCTCCGTTGTGCATTCCATGTCATGTATTACTCACAGTGAAACATGTTCTTTTAGAATGTTGGGACTTGCATGATGTGAGACAAACATTTTACAGCAGACTCTGTGAAAGCCTTGTTCAGAGATGTTCCACCTGATGTAATCTTTAAATTTCTGACAGGCTGATGAATAAAAAGATAGCATTTCATTTGATCTGTGATTTTGCAGTAGAAAGATTTTTAACCAATTTCCGGTGTGTGTGTGTGTGTGTGTGTGTGTGTGTGTGTGTGTGTGTGTGTGTGTGTGTGTGTGTGAATGAGTGATTTGTGAGTTGACTTCAACGTGGTGACAGTCCTGATCTGGCCATTAGCATTCGGCTGGGCTGTAAGCAACATACCTTACCTTAGGTAATGGTGATGTTAAGAGGAGGAGGAGGTGTCTATAGTATGGGGGAGTTACAGGGGGAGTCGGGGGTGTTGACAGAATCTCCCTTAACGAGGTGTTCGCAGCATGGGGGAGTTACAGGGGTAGTAGGTTGTGTTGACAGAATCCCCCCCCCCCCCCCCCCCAACGAGGCGTCTATAGAATGGGGGAGTTACAGGGGGAGTGGGGGATGTTGACAGAATTACCCCCACCCCCATAACGAGGTGTTCGCAGTATGGGGGAGTTACAGGGGTAGTGGGTTGTGTTGACAGAATCCCCCCCCCCCCCCCCCCAAACGTGGTGTATATAGTATGGGGGAGTTACAGGGGGAGTGAGGTGTGTTGACAGAATCCCCCCTAACGAGGTGTCTATAGTATGGGGGAGTTACAGGGGGAGTGTGGTGTGTTGACAGAATCCCCCCTAACGAGGTGTCTATAGTATGGGGGAGTTACAGGGGGAGTGTGGTGTGTTGACAGAATCCCCCCTAACGAGGTGTCCATACAGAGGAATGGAGAATGGAAGTCACTGACCAAGACCAGTGACGGGTACTGGACGTTGAGTGACGGGGTGGAAATGACCAACACCAAGGACATTCCTGTCCGGGTCACCGCCATTAACGGGGAACAACTCTACGACACTATCCCTGAGCTAGGTAACAGTACCCTCCCTTGTCTGGCCGTCGATTTGTTGAACAGCATGTGTCTGGGTCTCTGCTTGTGTGAATTTATGTGCATGATTGCCTGTCTGTATTTGTGTGTGTGTAAAATGCTTGTCCGTTATCTGCCTGCATGCATGCGTTAGTTCTCTCTCTCTCTCTCTCTCTCTCTCTCTCTCTCTCTCTCTCTCTCTCTCTCTCTCTCTCTCTCTCGTCGAGGGGCTCTTTCTAGGCACTAAATGGAGTAAGTCGTCGCTACACTTTGTCTCAAGTTTCACACCAGTTTCACCTGACAGTGTCTACCCCCGAAACTGTAAACTGGCCAGTGTAAGCTTCAGATGCCATGCCAGCTGAACCCCTTGTCTTCAGAGCATATGTGGCAAATTTGTTGCCACGTTCGTCTCCTTCATGTTTGATCGGGCTAGGAGGAAGACTGTACAACGATTCCCGACATTGACGCGGAGAAGCCGTATGGACGGTGTTGTGGTAGGACTGACCTTCACGGTGATTTTCTTCAGCAACCTCCTGATGCAATGTGGTGATGTAGAACCGAACCCAGGTCCTCCGAAGCAGATCTCCGGCAAACAGACCCATCTCACGAGTGCCAGTGGATCCAGCGGAGTGAGTCTGGACGCAGGGTGTTCTACTGACCATGGAGACAGACGGCAAAGTGGGAGAGGACAGCAACCAACAACGGCTGATTTGATGACGATGTTGACTTCTCTGAGAGACAGTTTCAGTGAAATGAAACAAGACATGCGGGTAATTAAGGACACGTTCTCTGCCTTAAAAGAAGAAGTTGAGACTCTTAGAGAAGAAGTCAGTGACCTCAGGCAAGTAAAAACAATGTACTGACCGAATCCAACAAAGAGTTGAAAGAAAGGCTAGACTGTTTGGAAATGAAAACTGACGATTTGGAAGGTCGGTCCAAACGTGATAGCATCATCGTACATGGCATCATAAGGCACAGAAATGAGACAGCAGAAAACTGTGAGGGTTTGTTGAAGGATATGATCACGGACACATTAGAACTTACCGATGATTTTTCTTCTGACAGGGTCAATCGTATAAATCCAAAGGAAAATTCACCCATTATAGCCAGATGCACTTTTTACAAAGACAAGGTAAAGTTATTGAAGTCAAAACGGAAGTTAGAAGGAACGAATTATTCATCGGCGAAGACTTTTCATAGCGGGTTAGGGAAATCAGTTAGAAGGAACGAATTATTCATCGGCGAAGACTTTTCATAGCGGGTTAGGGAAATCAGTTAGAAGGAACAAATATATTCATCGGCGAAGACTTTTCATAGCGGGTTTGGGAAACCAGAAGGAAACTTTCCCCTCAGCTGAAGGAAGCCAGGAAGCAGCAACAGAAAAGAGACACAATGATTTACGATCATCTGCTCATCGATGGCAAGAGGTTTATTCTTGGTGATAATGACAACATCGTTGAATCGCCATAGGGACACGGCCGGCCTCACAATAGTTCTGGACACAGTGCAGAGTGCCACCCCAACAAGCTGCAGTGTGCCACCCCAACAAGCTGCAGTGTGCCACCCCAACAAGCTGCAGTGTGCCACCCCAACAAGCTGCAGTGTGCCACCCCAACAAGCTGCAGTGTGCCACCCCAACAAGCTAGGTAAAATTTCGAGGGCAGAAAGTGTAAGGTTCACACCGGCTGTGGGGACGGAGTTAGCTGAACGCGGTTCAGCACGTGAAAGTGCAGTCGGGAAAGTAGACACTGTGTGTTCGCCTGCCCGTATGTCAGGCAGGTCGTCGCCTAACTGCGCTGCCGTTGCCAGTGCAAACGCACCCTTGAATAATTTGTTTGTATGTAAACATTGTAGTACAAACATGTGTTTGTGCAGTGGGATCCCGAGTGCCCGCAATCAAGATAATGGCTTTTGGAACATGTCAATCAATCATAGAAAATATTCATTCTTGCCATGGAACGTTAGCGGTTTATTTTCTAAGATTTCCGACCATCATTTTTATCAACTATGTGTCGTCTTTTGATTTTGTTTGCCTAGTGGAAACTTTTCTTGAAGAATTTCAGTCTACAGTTTTCCTGAACACACTGTCTTCACTCAGCCTACTCTTAAATTTACAGAACATGGAAGAAGATCAGGTGATGTGATATGTTTGATTAGAAATAAACTTTTAACATACGTGAAGAAACTCGATTCAAATTTTGATAATTAATGTTTTGATGTTTATCATCGATAAAAAGTTGTTCCATTTGCCAAACAATGTTCTGTATGTGTGTTGCTATGTTCCTCCAGAAGGATCACCATAGTATGCTTTTTTCTAATATTGATGATG
>JADBJO010001897.1:280304-287804 GCA_016801955.1 Conus betulinus | reverse complement strand
CAGAGAGAAGACATTGAGACAGAGAGACAGAGAGAGAGGGAGAGAGTAGAGCAAAGATCCAGGCCGTACTCACGTCGCCGTGATAGACGTTTCTGTACATATCCAACATCTCTTGTTTGATATTTCCTGTCACTACACACACACACACACACACACACACACACACACACACACACACACACACACACACACACACACACACACACTACACACACACACACACACACACACACACACACACACACACACACACACACACACGCACGCACGCACGCACGCACGCACGCACGCACGCACACACACACACACACGTTTCATAGTCAGTGCTTGTTACAGATTTAACCCACGAATTGTCCCACCCCACCCCCACCCCCCCCCCCACCCCTGTAAAACGCAATACAATCCTACCCTCAAACAGCCACAGTCATGCTTGCAAAGCAATGACCACACTCAAGACACAGGCCCCGTGAGAAGTTGAAACTGCCCGGTACTGTAAAGTATAGACTGTCACAGTTAGTCCACCATGACACTGTAAAGCATAGACCGTCACAGTCCACCATGATACTGTAAACCATAGACTGTCACAGTTCACCATGATACTGTAAACCATAGACTGTCACACTACACCATGATACTGTAAAGCATAGACCGTCACAGTCCACCATGATACTGTAAAGCATAGACTGTCACAGTTAGTTCACCATGATACTGTAAACCATAGACTGTCACAGTTAGTTCACCATGATACTGTAAAGCATAGACCGTCACAGTCCACCATGATACTGTAAAGCATAGACTGTCACAGTTAGTTCACCATGATACTGTAAACCATAGACTGTCACAGTTAGTTCACCATGATACTGTAAAGCATAGACCGTCACAGTCCACCATGATACTGTAACCATAGACTGTCACAGTTAGTTCACCATGATACTGTAAACCATAGACTGTCACAGTTAGTTCACCATGATACTGTAAAGCATAGACCGTCACAGTCCACCATGATACTGTAAAGCATAGACGGTCACAGTCCGCCATGATACTGTAAAGCATAGACCGTCACAGTCCCACCATGATACTGTAAAGCATAGACCGTCACAGTCCACCATGATACTGTAAAGCATAGACGGTCACAGTCCGCCATGATACTGTAAAGCATAGACTGCCACAGTTAGTCCACCATGATACATTAAAGGATAGACTATCACAGTCCACCATGATACTGTAAAGCATAGACTGTCACAGCCCACCATGATACTGTAAAGCATAGACCGTCACAGTCCACCATGATACTGTAAAGCATAGACGGTCACAGTCCACCATGATACTGTGAAGCATAGACGGTCATAGTCCGCCATGATACTGTAAAGCGTAGACTGTCACACTACACCATGATACTGTAAAACATAGACCGTCACAGTTCACCATGATACTGTAAAGCATAGACTGTCACAGTCGGTCCACCATGTGGTACACACATGCACTGCTGACACTGACACACTGTCCAGGAATGTCAGGGCGTAGTCCACACATGGCGGAGGGGAGGTAACTGGGATTCTAGTACTTCAGGTGATATCATTTGTCGTGTGACTGTACCGCTTCATTATATAGTCTTGAGGTAGATCTTACAGCTCTCTCCTCAACTTTTACACGGGTTCACGGTATAATCCTGATGTAGTTCTAACCGCTCTCTCCTCAACTTCTATACGGGTTCACGATATAATCCTGAGGTAGATCTCATAGTTCTTTCTCCTCAACTTCTATACGGGTTCATGGTGTCATCTTGAGGTAGATCTTAAAGCTCTCTTTTTTCAGCTTCTGTTCGAGCTCATGGTTTAATCTTGAGAAGGATCTTTACAACATTCTCCCTCAACTTGCTCTGACGGAAGGTAACAGCTGTAGGCCTGTGTAATGATTAGGTCTACAATAACGACAATAAATAATACAACTAATAATGATGATGATCATCATCATCATCATCATCATCATCATCATCATCATCATCATCATCATCACCATCACCATCATCATCATCACCATCATTATTTTCATCATCATCATCATCACCATCATCATCATTATCATCTTCATCATTATCAGCAGCAGCAGCAGCAGCAGCAGCAGCAGCAGCAGCAGCAGCAGCAGCAACAGCAGCAGCAGCAGCAGCAGCAGCATCACTATCATCATCATTATTTTCATCATCATCACCATCATCAGTGATGCTATTGATGACAATTGGGTAAGCAGATCAGTGATATCAACTTCACCACCTCCACCGCTACAACTGTACCACCACCCCCCCCATCACCACCAACCCCATCAGCACCATCACCACTACCACCACCAGCGACGATCTCTTACTGTCAGGGGGGTTGGTGGGGCCGGAGGGACCACTGGTGGTGGCGGGCGGCTGGGTGCCGGAAGGACCTGAAGTAGTCTCCCCTGGACGAGGCTGCGGGCACGTGGGATTAGCGGAGGGCAGCTCCCCACGTGACTGCAAGTGGACCATGCCTGGGGGAAGAAAACAACAGATCAGCTGTAGGTCAATATGAAATGAGGCAGGGAACAGTAAACAACAAAGGCCAGCTGTAGGTCAATATGAAATGAGGCAGGGAACAGTAAACAACAAAGGCCAGATGTAGGTCAGGTCCTGGTGATCCTTCTTCAAGGGTCAATGTCAGTCATTCCTCAGAAATTTGATTATTAAAAAATGTGGTTAGATTAAGGAGAATTATAATCAGACAGATTTGTCTAAAACTTATTGTGCGAAGTGTAAGCAACAGAGGACTCAACAGCAAGTCCAAAAATTAAAACTCAAAACCAAACATCACAGACCAAAGCACACACATACACACACACATGCGCGTGTGCGCGCACACACACACACACACACACACACACACACACACACACACACACCTGCCAGCACAGTCTGGAACCCAGCATTGTAGTCACAGGCCACCTCGTTCATGACGTAATCCGTACGATCGTCGACGTAATTGCCGTTGACGTCAGACCCCCCACCAGGGCCCCGTGCAGCACGTGAGGGTTGGGGTCAGGTGAGTTGAAATCGGACCAATCACAGTGTGCCGGGGCGGAGGGACAGGAACTGGTGGAACAGCCAGTCAGCTATGATTAACTGGTGGAACAGCCGTCAGCTATAATTAACTGGTGAAACAGCCGGTCAGCTATGATTAACTGGTGGAACAGCCGGTCAGCTTTGATTAACTGATGGAACAGCCAGTCAGCTATGATTAACTGATGAAACACCCGGTCAACTATGATTAACTGATGGAACAGCCAGTCAACTATGATTAACTGATTAGGTGGAACAGCCGGTCAGCTTTGATAAACTGGTGGAACAGCCGGTCAGCTATGATGAACTGGTGGAACAGCCAGTCAGCTATGATTAACTTGTGGAACAGCAAGTCAGCTATGATTAACTGGTGGAACAGCCAGTCAGCTTTGATTATCGGCAAGGCGACATCTGGGAAAACTAGATACAGACTGTACGAGGTGGACAGGTGGAAAGACACCTCAGTACACAGAATTTGGAGTCTGTCGGACAGATTCCTAATGAGATCACCATCAAGTTATCAACGACATCTGAGTAAGGCTACCACCCGTGTGTGTGGAATGTACGTGGACGTATGTGTTGCATTTTTGCACCTGTGTGTGTGGAAGCATTGTTAAGTTTTCCACATGTGTGAATGAAACTGTTTCTTAAAGTATTCCATTCGTGCCTGAGACCTGTCTTCAAATCTTTCTGAATGTCCGAGGAGCTATATGTCTCAAATCATCTTAAGTATCTGAGACAGTATGTCTGATAATCTATCCATACTGAGGATATGTGCTTTGAAGTAGTCTGAAATACCTGTGGATGCATGCCTTAAAGTCTTCCTCTTGGGGTATTAAGTCTTAAAATGTCTTGAACAACCTTAGTCAATGTATCTAACCGTCTCCGGTTCATACTTGAGGATGTTTATATTAAAGCGTTCCATTCATACCTGAGGAGTATGCCTTAATGTCTTCCTTAGTACCAGACAAAGTGTGTTTTGAAAATTCCCTAAATACTCAAGTAAGTGTATCTAAAGTCTTTATGACTATCTGGGGAAGTATGTCTTAAAGTTTTCCCCAACAAATAGAGGAAGTATGTCTTAACGTTTTCCCAAACAATAGAAGAAGTATGTCTTAACGTTTTCCCCAAAACAATAGAGGAAGTATGTCTTAAAGTTTTCCCCAAACAACAGAGGAAGTATATTTTACAGTTTCCGTGAATATTAGAGGAAGTATGTCTTAAAGTCTTCCTAGATATCTTAGTAAGCATGTCTTAATGATTATCCATTCATACCCGTGAAAGCATGTCCCAAGATCTGCCTAATTAAGTGAGGAAGAATATCTTAAGTTCTTCCTAAATACTTGAAGCATCATGTTTTAAAGTCTTCCAAAATGACTGAATGAGTTGGTCTTAACGTCTTCCTTCCATACGGAATTACCTCGAGGCGTGATGAGGTCGTTCAGGGGGGTTAACTCCGAAGCCCACCACGTAACTCCTGCCGTTCTTGTTGTCCCCCAGGGCGTAGTTCAGCTGGCTGAGGGCCCACTCCCTGTTCTCTACAGGGGACAGTCCGCCCTCTGCCGCCATCATGGAGATCATGGCGGCGTTCACTGCAACACGCCGAGCACACGTCTCTCCATACTGTGGGGATGGTCACACACCATCCACCCGTAACCCCCTCCATCCGTCACCCACCCCCTCCACCCGTCCTCCTCTCCACACTGTGGGGATAGTCACATACCAACCACCCGTCACACCCCTTCCACCCGTCAACCCCCTCCACCGTCACCCCTTCCATCCGTCCCCCCCCCCCCCCCCCCCCCCCCTTCCATCCGTCCTCTCCACACTGTGGGGATGGTCACACACCATCCACCCGTCACCTCCTTTACCCGTCACCCCCCCTCCACCGTCACCCCCTCCAAACCGTCACCCCCTACACGCGTCACCCCCTCCACCCGTCCTCTCCATCGTTGTGGCTCACATACTACGTGTCTGAAGACTTCAGTGACTAATGATTCAAGGACCTGCAGGCCACAGCGTGAGTGATGTGTCTTTGTACTATCTATGTGAGTGATGTGTCTTTGTACTATGTGAGTGATGTGTCTTTGTACAATACGGACCTGTGGGCCACAGTGTGAGTGATGTGTCTTTGTACTATCTATGTGAGTAATGTGTCCTTGTACTATGTGAGTGATGTGTCTTTGTACTATGCATGTGAGTGATATGCCTTCGTACTATCTATGTGAGTGATGTGTCTTTGCACTATTTATGTGAGTGATGGGTCTTCGTATCTTCGTACTATCTATGTGAGTGATGTTTCTTTGTACTGTGTCTGTGTGGCTGTAGATAAAAAAATACTTATGATTCTTTCTGAAACCGTAGAGAGACATTTTTCTTCCATAACTCTGAGATACTCACGTCATAGTCCCGTTATTGAGGGACATAGATTGAAGGAAGAAACTGACACAGAACACAATAAACAGTCCAGGAACAGATGGATGTATATAGCTCAAACAAATAGTGTAAAAAATGGTAAAAGAATGCAAGTATTCCAGCCGACTAGGACACACTACTGCAGGCACACACACAGCGATGAAGCCAACTGCCCACTCCACCTCCAAAGGTCAGAAAAGGGCACGTTGGCACAGACACTGTCTGAGAACATCCAGTGATGTACGCATTAGTCTTGCCTAACTCAGAGACCTTAACTGACCAGCCGAAAAGCCTGGAGTCACAGGGAACTACCAGCCTACCCAGTGATGTGACAACTACACCCAGTTCCAACAACTCAAAAACGACGACAGCGTCATCTGGAGCAGTGAGCTAGGACAAGCCACGATACCTGAACCATCCAGCAACCACAGCATTGTGTCCCATTCCCTCTGTGATAGTGCCATGCAGCAACCACAGCATTGTGACCCGCCCCTCTGTGATAGTGCCATCCAGCAACCACAGCATTGTGACCCGTCCCTCTGTGATAGTGCCATCCAGCAACCACAGCATTGTGACCCGTCCCTCTGTGATAGTGCCATGGAAATCTGCAGGAATGGGGAATAATTGGGTGGACTTTTAAGAGTCTGACGATGAATTGACAGCTCACTGTGAGACCATACAGTTGTGCAGAATTGGGGGATATTCAGAGTCTGACGACACTGTGAGACCAAACAGTTGTGCAAAACTAGGGGAATATTTAGAGTCTGACGACACTGTCAGACCATACAGTTGTGCAAAACTAGGGGAATATTTAGAGTCTGACGACACTGTGAGACCATACAGTTGTGCAAAACTAGGGGAATATTCAGAGTCTGACGACACTGTGAGACCATACAGTTGTGCAGAACTGGGGGAATATTCAGACGGACACCAGAAGTTTCTCAGTAAAACGACGGTCCATTATAGGACTGTGAAGATGTACGGGACTCGGAGAATATTAAGATGGCCACTAGCAGCCCGTCGATGAAAGACAGCACACTGTAGTACCACAGACAGCACACTGTAGTACCACAGACAGCACACTGTAGGACCACAGATACCACACTGTAGTACCACAGACAGCACACTGTAGGACCACAGACAGCACACTGTAGGACAACAGACACCACACTGTAGGACAACAGACACCACACTGTAGGACAACAGACAGCACACTGTAGTACCACAGACAGCACACTGTAGGACAACAGACACCACACTGTAGGACAACAGACAGCACACTGTAGGACAACAGACACCACACTGTAGGACCACAGACAGCACACTGTAGGACCACAGACACCACACTGTAGGACCACAGACACCACACTGTAGGACCACAGACAGCACACTGTAGGACAACAGACACCACACTGTAGGACCACAGACACCACACTGTAGGACAACAGACAGCACACTGTAGGACAACAGACAGCACGCTGTAGGACCACAGACACCACACTGTAGGACCACAGACACCACACTGTAGGACCATACAGATTTGCTGGACTGGCGGACTGTTAGGATGGGCACCAACGGGTTTGTCAATAAAATCACAGTGCACTGTTACACCATAACTCTCTGCTGGACTGGCGGACTGTTAGGATGCGCACCAAAGGTTTGTCAATAAAATCACAGTGCACTGTTACACCCATAACTCTTTGCTGGACTGGCAGACCATTAGGATGGGCACTAGACGTTTGTCAATAAAATCACGGTGCACAGGACCATGAAGACCTACAGGACAAGGGGAACGGCAGGATGGGCATTTCAAATGTGTCAATAAACCGGCAGCACGTTGTAGAACCATGAAGACCTACAGGGCAAGGGGAACGGCAGGATGGGCGCTTCAAGCGTGTCAATAAACCGCCGACACAAACGCTAAGAATCTATACCAAAAACTCCACACGAACGTGCCGCGTGGAACCTCCTGACGTGACCACTCACGTGCGTATCTGAGCGATCCCCAT
>JADBJO010001897.1:257804-275304 GCA_016801955.1 Conus betulinus | reverse complement strand
AGAGAGGAGGAGTCTGGTCAGTTTGTAGAGAGGCCCTGTCCAGGTAAAGAGGGAAAATGTCCTTATACGGACCGGACCCCAGCCCCAGTAGCAGGACTGTGGCCCGTCAAAGTACCGTGGAGGAGCTGACAGTTTGTAGACTTGCCTTGTCCACCTCCAGATGTCACAACGAACATGGAACCGTAGACCCAAAAAGAGTCTGGACGACAGTTGCCCACGCTGAGAGACGCTGTGTTTAGATAGAAAAGAGAACAGAGAGGAGAAGAGAGAGATAGAGAGCAGATAAAGGGAAATATATTATACGGGACAAAGCGTTTTTATTTTGATTCTTCAGGTAATGTGAAAAACGGAACATCAAAAGATATATAAAGAAGAAAAGGCCAGAAAAATGAGATATGGAAAGAAGGGAACAGCTACAAAAAAAGAGTCAGAAAGAGCAGGTAGGTGGAGAGACGGGTAGATGAAAAGGGTGTGGTTTGTTAGTTGTTGGGGAGAGGATTGAAGAGCAAGAGAGGGAGGTAGCGGTGGGGTGAGGTCGCGAAGGGTTGTCAAAGACAAATGACATGCAGAGATATCCGTGCAGGTCTTCTGGGAGAGTTTCAGTTCTGTTCGAGACATACCGAACTGCACACAGGCAGCCAGAGAGTCCTGCCCCTGAGAGAGAGAGAGCAGAGAGAGAGAGAGAGAGAGAGAGAGCGAGGTAGAGAGGAGAGAGAGAGAGAGAGAGAGAGAGAGAGAGAGTTTGTCTTTCTGTTGTGTCTGTGCGAAAGAGAAAAACGGCAGAATGATTGCCTTCCTTGTTACCATAATTATGCCAGGGGAGGTCATTGTGTTCCGACAAAACACTAACTAGGGGGAAGGGAAATAAGTCTTTGTGCTCTGGAAAGACAAACCACTATAAACTATTGTAGTATTTAGAGTACGCCAGCCGTCCGGTTTACTGACCTTATTTATTTTAGGATAACTTAAAAAAAAAAAATCTGTCCAGTTTGCGTTTTGGGCCTTTCCATGTATATTCAAATATGTTTGGTGAATTGTTCTGGTGTCTGATCCTAACAGACAAGGGAGAAGACAGAGAAAGACAGGATGAAAAAGCAGACAGGATAACCGGATCTGGAACATCGTTATAAAAGATATAAACACAGTGCCAATAGCCTGGCATAGGTATGAAGCATTACGTCTATTTCCTCCTGATTTTTCATATCATAGAACGTCAACAAACAACAACAACGACAGTAGAAACAGAGAATAAAACATGACAATAATGATGATGATGATGATGATGATGATGATGATTTATTATAATTATTATTATTACTAATAACAACAACACAATAACGTTCCTCATCATTATCATCATCACCATCATCATCATCATCATCATCATCATCTCACACACACCTGTCCATACAGAATTTTGATTCTGAGCATCCCAGCACTTCAGAAAGTAATCCAGCGGCCATCGTACAACTTCGCGCATGCGCTGAAGCTGACCGTAAGCTGAGTATCCATCCTGGAATTGGAGAGACCCCAGAGGAGAACGGTGGTGGAGCCAGCCATGGGGAAGTTGAGCTTGAGGAAATCCCCCGCTGTATAAATATAGACATATGACCTTGAGGAAATCCCCCGCTGTATAAATATAGACATATTTGCCTTGAGGAATCCCCCGCTGTATAAATATAGACATATGACCTTGAGGAAATCCCCCGCTGTATAAATATAGACATATGGCCTTGAGGAATCCCCCCACTGTATAATATAGACACATGGCCTTGAGGAAATCTCCTGCTGTATAGATATAGACATATGACCTTGAGGAAATCCCCCGCTGTCTAAATATAGACATATGACCTTGAGGAACTCCCCCCCGCTGTTATAAATATAGACAAATGACCTTGAGGAAATCTCCTGCTCTGGTAATAAAGACATGACCTTGAGATATTCCCTGATCTGATAAAATGTAGACACGTGACTTTAAGGAAATCCCTCGATGAGGTTAACACAGACACATAACCTTGAAGATTCCCCCCACTATGGTAAATGTAGAGACGTATGTAGAAAACATATACACATATGGTTTTGAAGTCATCTTTATTGTCAATATCTTTAGGCCTCCTCAAAACCATGCGAGGTATAAAGGCACAAACGTTAGGCAGCTGTCAGCAGCATTAGATAAAAAAAAAAAAAAAGTGGATAAGCTAAGCTTTTGCTGATGCCCGGCTGATTTGTGTGTGAATACCTTACCTTGAGAAAAACTGAACTGAGTTCAATGTAAACAAAGGACTAGGAGACAGACAAAGGAGAGAGGAGACAGAGAGAGAGAGAGAGAGAGAGAGAGAGAGAGAGAGACAGAGAGAGAGAGAGAGAGAGAGAGAGAGAGAGAGAGAGAGAGAGAGAGAGAGAGAGAGACTGATTGATTGATTGATTGATTGACTGATCCTAGAGGGAGAGGGAGAGAGAGAGAGAGAGAGAGAGAGAGAGAGAGAGAGATTGAGCGAGTGAGTGAGTGAGTGAGTGATGAGTGAGTGATTTTATTGATCAGAGAGAGAGAGAGAGAGAGAGAGAGAGAGAGAGAGAGAGAGAGAGAGACAGAGAGACAGAGAGAGAGAGAGAGAGAGAGAGAGAGAGAGAGAGAGAGAGAGAGAGAGACAGAGAGAGACAGACAGAGAGAGAAGAATAAAAACGGAAACGAAATGAATACAATTGTATTAATGAGAGCAGGTGAACGAATGTTGGAAAAAAGGTTTAACAAAAAAAGTGATTTTGATGAGGGCAGACAGACAGGCTGAACCCTTGTTTCCACCTACCCTCATAGAACAAAGAAAAAGGGAGAGAGACAGACGGGCAGACAGACCGATAGACAGACGGTCAAGCAGACAGGCACAGACTGACTGACAGACAGACGGACAGACGCTCATGGACTCACCGTCATACCAGCCTCCAGAAAGATTTCGCCATTGTCCGTCAGGACTTGGTGTCCCATCATCCACGGCGCTGTCCCCCCGCCAGGAAATGACGTCATCAGGCAGGGCCCCTGAGCGCTGAGCCAGGTAAAAGAGCAGGGACCTGACAGGGCGTCGCTGTAGTCGTAGCGAGCGTTCGATGGCGTAGCTGTGGTGGGGGGTTGGGTTGGTGGCGGTTGGGTGGTGGGGGGGTTGGGTTGGAGGGGGTTGGGTGGTGGGGGGTGGTGGGTTGGAGGGGGGGGTTGAGTGGTGGGTGGTTGGGTTGGAGGGGGTTGAGTGGTGGGGGGTTGTGTTGGAGGGGGTTGAGTGGTGGGGGTTTGGTTTGGAGGGGGTTGAGTGGTGGGGGGTTGGGTTGGAGGGGGTTGGGTGGTCGGAGGCTGGGTTGGAGGGGGTGGGTGGTGGGGGGCTGGGTGGTGGCGGGCAAAGTCACCTCGATAGGGGTGACGCCGTCATCCTCGGTGAAAGGCCCTGACGCACGGCTTCATCCACTTGCGAAGGGTGAGCTGGAAACCCAGACAGAAGGTCTGTCCCTCCTGCACATCTTCGTTGAAGGACCGTGACGTCAGCAGCCAGGCCAGCTTCTTGCCCTTGTTCTGCACGTCCGCGTTGTACACCTGAAAGGCAAATCACACCGTGCAGCTGTCTTTCCGTTGTACACCTGAAAGGCAAATCACACCGTGCAGCTGTCTTTCCGTTGTACACCTGAAAGGCAAATCACACCGTGCAGCTGTCTTTCCGTTGTACACCTGAAAGGCAAATCACACCGTGCAGCTGTCTTTTCCGTTGTACACCTGAAAGGCAAATCACACCGTGCAGCTGTTTTTCCGTTGTACACCTGAAAGGCAAATCATACCGTGCAGCTGTCTTTCCGTGTACACCTGAAAGGCAAATCATACCGTGCAGCTGTCTTTCCATTGTACACCTGAAAGGCAAATCACACCGTGCAACTGTCTTTCCATTGTACACCTGAAAGGCAAATCATACCGTGCAGCTGTCTTTCCATTGCGTTGAAAGGCAAATCACACTGTGCAGCTGTCTTTCCATTGCGTTGAAAGGCAAATCACACTGTGTAACTGTCTTTCCGTTGTTGCGTTGAAAGGCAAATCACACCGTGTAACTGTCTTTCCATTGTACACCTGAAAGGCAAATCATACCGTGCAGCTGTCTTTCCTTGTGTACTCCTGAAAGGCAAATCACACCGTGCAGCTATCTTTCCTATGTACACCTGAAAGGCAAATCACACCGTCCATTATACACATAAAAGGCAAATCACACCCTGCATCTCTCTCTCTCTCTCTCTCTCTCTCTCTCTCTCTCTCTCTCTCTCTCTCTCTCTCTTACCTGCAGATTTTTTATTCCTTTCCCAACGAATTCCATGCGGATCTTCCAGCCATTGAAGTCACGTGGCACCCGCAAACAGAACTGGCCGGACATGCCTGTTTGCCAGTGGCCGGTGACAGTCATGTTGAACTGTTGACCTTTGACCTGGGGCGGGCACGCCTCCTCCGCTGTCAGACCAACGAAGCTGATGAACTGCAGACAGAGGTCAAGGTCATAGTCAAGGCTTGTGCAAGGATGACCGACGTTTGTGTTGTCAGAGCAATTTAGTGTATGTCCTGTTTGTCTCACGTGTTGTTGTTGCTGCTGCTGCTGCTGCTGCTGCTGTTGTTGTTGTGTTGTTGTTGTTGTTGTTGTTGTTGTTGTTGTTGTCGTCGTCGTCGTCGTTGTTGTTGTGTTGATTTTTCTCTTCTCTGTCTTTCTTAAATTCATTTCCTTTCTTTCTTTCTTTTTTCTTATGTTCACTCATTCTTTCGTCTAGAGTTTCCTCATTTTTCATGATTTCATTTTTTTTTATCATTTTCTTCCACTCAAAAGAACGAGGTGGGTTGCATTAGAAAGTAAAGAATGAACGGACTAGATGGAGGGGGGGGGGGAGGTTTATGATTCACTAGGCACTGAACGGACTAGATAGGGGTGGGTGTGATTCACTTGGCAATGACAGACTAGATAGGGGTGGGTGTGATTCACTTGGCAATGACAGACTAGATAGGGGTGGGTGTGATTCACTAGGCAATGACAGACTAGACAGGGGTGGGTGTGATTCACTAGGCAATGACAGACTAGGTACGGGTGGATGTGATTCACTAGGCAGTGACAGACTGGATAGGTGTGTGTGAAAGATACTGAGTAAACATGAGCCGACAAATCTGAAAACTTATTGATAAAGCTCCGCCGAAAATGTAGACAAACGAGTCACTTTACAAAACATGACGGGTTTCGACCTCTTAGGTCTTCTGTAGGCAGGAAACACAACACTCAGGACAACGAAAATGAACGAGCAATCATTTATCTTCATTCAATCCGGCACAAGATGGGCGTTGAATGGGCCGACAGGGCCAAAGCTGGATGGAATGTACTCGGTAAATAATGAACGGACTAGATAGGGGTGGGTAGAATGTACTCAGTAAATAGTGAACAGACTAGTCAGGAGTGGATGGAATCTGCTAGAAAATAATAAAGTGACTAGACAGCGGTAGGTAAAATTATTAAGCAAATAATTACCTGATCAGACAGGGGTGAGTGCAATTTACTAAGTAAGTAATGAACCGGGTAGAAAGCGTTAGGTGAAATTTGAAAACTTAATGATGAACTGACTAGATAGGGGTTAGGTGGTACGTCCCATGTAAATAATGAACTGACTAGATAGGGGTTAGGTGGTACGTCCCATGTAAATAATAAACTGACTAGATAGGGGTTAGGTGGTACGTCCCATGTAAATAATGAACTGACTAGATAGGGGTTAGGTGGTACGTACCATGTAAATAATAGGGGTTAGGTGGTACGTACCATGTAAATAATGAACTGACTAGATAGGGGTTAGATGGTACGTACCATGTACATAATAGGGGTAAGGTGGTACGTAACACATCAATAATGAACTGGCCAGGTAGGAATTAGATGGTACGTACCATGTAAATGATGAGCTGACTAGATAGGGGTTAGGTAGTACCTAGCACGTAAAAAAAATCGACTGGCTAGCGAGGCAGCACAGTAGGTACTCAGGAAATAAATAACCAGCAACGTGGCGGATGGTTGTACTTAATCAATAAATAATTAGCTTGGTAGCACTGGATGGTGAGTACTAAATCAGTAGATGGATAGCTAGGTAGAACTGGATTGTAGGTATTTACTCAATAACCGACCAGCTAATTAGGGTTTGACTGAAGGCACTAGGTCAGTGTAGCACTGGGTCGGGAGATCTGGATGGTAGGTATTAATTCAATTGATAACCGATAATGCTAGGCAGGGCTGGGTGGGTGGTAATTGTTGTTTAAATAAATATACTTCTCAAACCTCGTTAAGGATATTTCTTGTCGCTTTGAACAAAGCGAAGCAACAACATTTGGAATGCATGGATCCACTGAGGACATAGAGAAGGATGGCATGGATCCTCTGAGGACAGAGAGAAGGATGGCATGGATCCTCTGAGGACAGAGAGAAGGATGGGACAGAGATCCTCTGAGGACAGAGAGAAGGAAGGGTGGAATGGATCCTCTGAGGACAGAGAGAAGGGTGGCATGGATCCTCTGAGGACAGAGAGAAGGATGGCATGGCATGGAGGACAGAGAAGGATCCTCTGAGGACAGAGAGAGAGAAGGATGGCATGGATCCTCTGAGGACAGAGAGAAGGATGGCATGGATCCTCTGAGGACAGAGAGAAGGATGGCATCGATCTACTGAGGACAGAGAGAAGGATGGCATTGATCTACTGAGGACATAGAGAAGGATGGCATCGGATCCTCTACTGAGGACATAGAGAAGGATGGCATGGATCTTTTAAGGACAGAGAGAAGGATGGCATGGATCTTTTAAGGACAGAGAGAAGGATGGCATGGATCCTCTGAGGACGGAGAGAAGGATGGCATGGATCCTCTGAGGACAGAAAGAAGGATGGCATGGATCCTCTAAGGACAGAGAGAAGGATGGCGTGGATCCTCTGAGGACAGAGAGAAGGATGGCATGGATCTTTTAAGGACAGAGAGAAGGATGGCATGGATCTTTTAAGGACAGAGAGAAGGATGGCATGGATCCTCTGAGGACAGAGAAAAGGATGGCATGGATCCTCTGAGGACAGAGAGATGGATGGCATGGATCCTCTAAGGACAGAGAGAAGGATGGCATGGATCCATTGAGGACAGAGAAAAGGATAGCATGGATCTACTAAGGACAGAGAGGAGGATAGCATGGATCCTCTAAGGACATAGAAAAGGATGACATGGATCCTCTGAGGACAGAGAAAAGGATGGCATCGATCTACTGAGGACAGAGAGAAGGATGGCATGGATCCATTGAGGACAGAGAGAAGGATGGCATGGATCCATTGAGGACAGAGAAAAGGATGGCATGGATCCTCTGAGGACAGAGAGAAGGGTGGCATGGATCCTTTGAGGACAGAGAGAAGGATGGCATGGATCCATTGAGGACAGAGAAAAGGGCATGGATCCTCTGAGGACAGAGAGGTGACGGAGCACGTGCCTCTCACAGAAGGAGGCCGTGTGGAACTGAATCATGTTGTGCACCATGTGGTTGCTGGCGAATGCTGACCCCACCCCCACTCCCATTTGAGAAGTTCCCTAGTTCAACTTACTTTCAGCATCCTTAGCAAACTGTGACTGGTACGCTAGGAACGGATTACGCTAATAAAATACTAGCTCGGTGGGAGCACACACGCACACACACACACACACACACACACACACACACACACACACACACACACACACACACACACACACACACACACACATACACGCACGCACGCACGCACGTACGCGCGCACGCACGCACGCACACACACACACACACACACACACACACACACACACACACACACACACACGCGCGCGCGCGCACACACGCACACACACACACACACACACACACACACACACACACCACACCCTTGGTCTGGATGCCAGCGGTGATGCCAGGCTCCGAGCCACGGAAATCAAAACACTGTCTCTGTCCCTCCATCCATGGTGCGTTCCAGCCCTTGTCTTTAAATCGCCAGGCCGTGAGGTCCGCACTGGACCCCAGCACTTCGCCCCGGTACACCTGCACCCACACAGTATGTAAAGGTTAGCCATGTGCCCTGGTACACCTGCACCCGCACGGTATGTTAAGGTCAGCCATGTGCCCTTTCACACCTGCACCCACACGGTATGTCAAGGTTAGCTATGTGTCCTGGGCGCACCTGCACTCACACAGAACGTTAAGGTTAGCCATGTGTCCTGGTACCTGCACCCACACACAGTGCAACATGGTCAGCTGTGTGCCCTGTTACACTTGCACCCACACAGTATGTAAAGGTCAGCCATGTGCACTGGTACACCTGCACAAACACATTATGTTAAGGCCATCCAAGCGCCTTGGTGCAACCTGCACCCACACAATATGTTAAAGTCAGTCATGCGCCCAGGTACACCTGCACCCACACAATATGTTAAAGTCAGTCATGCGCCCAGGTACACCTGCACCCACACAATATGTTAAAGTCAGTCATGCGCCCAGGTACACCTGCGCCCACACAGGACAGCTTTGTGTCCTGTTACACATACTCCCACACAGTATGTTAAGGTCAGCCATGTGCCCTGGTACACTTGCACCCACACAGTGCGTTAAGTTCAGCCATGTACCCTGATACACCTGCACCCCCCACACACAGTGCGTTAAGGTCAGCCATGTGTCCTGATACACCTGCACCCCCCACACACAGTGCGTTAAGGTCAGCCATGTGCCCTGATACACCTGCACCCCCACACACACAGTGCGTTAAGGTCAGCCATGTGCCTTGATACACCTGCACCCACACAGTGCGTTAAGGTCAGCCATGTGCCCTGATACACCTGACCCCCCACACACAGTGCGTTTAAGGTCAGCCATGTGACTTGGTGCACCTGCCCTGTATACCTGCACACCCCCCACACACAGTGCGTTAACTATGTTCTCTGATGCACCTCTCTTAGTACACGTGCACCTCTCACTCACAGTGCGTTAAGGTCAGGGGAACAAGCAGTTGACACAGTGAACATCGTTCATTATCTGTGTGTGTCCAAATCACACTACACATTAGGTCAGCCATATGTAGAACGTGAAGAGGACACAGTGAGCATCGTGAAATAGTTTTGTGTGTCTAAATGACAACACAGATGAAGTCAGCAATAGCAAAAACATGATGAGGACACATTTAACATTGTTCAGCATTCTGTGTGTATAAATCACAGCAGAATGAGAACAAACGATGGAAGTTGAGAGACCCAACCTCAGGCGTTCAAAGAATGACATTCGATCGGGACCATTCGTGTCTTCTCTTCGGAGATTAAAGAGAACTTCATGACAAAACATCCTAAAGGCTCCATCAACGCTAAATCAGCACACAACTCGACATTTATTTCGAGCAGCTCAGCAAGAAACTTGGCACAATTACACATATTTTTAAACACAAAATTCAACATTATTTTGGGAATTTGAATAGAAGATAGAAGCCCCCCCCCCCCCCCCCCCCATCCCCCACCTCCACTCCCATTCACCCCAGGGATTAGGTAGACGCTGAGCACAATTGCAAATGTTACGTCTGACAAGCTGACAAGAGGAGTACCCTACCTCCTCTCCTCCTTCACGGTGGCCATGCACTTGAAGATGGTGAATAACCACCCACCCCCCCCCCCACACTGATACCATCAACTCAACAAGAGTAGACGGATAATACCATTCACCCCTCCCACCCCCCCCCCCCCCCCCCCACACACACACCCCCACACACACACAAAGACACCGCCAACTTGACAAGAATAGGTAATGAATAACTGTCCCCGCATCCCCTCCCCACATAGTTAACATCAATTTGACCAGAGCAGATGATGTCAGTATTAATTGTTCATTTATTTATCTATGTATTTATTTATTTATTCATTCATTCATTCTCTCATTTATTTATTTATGTATTTATTCATTCATTTACTCATTTACTTTATATGCATGTATTTCAAACAATATTCTTATTCTTCTAATTGTCATTGTGGTGATCTGCCTTGTTGGGTAGCAGGGGGACGAAAGGCGGAGGAATGAGAAGGTGAAGGGGGGGGGGGGGGGGGGACCCATTCTACCTCTATCTGGGAGACGGGCTGCAGGAACTTGAGTCTGATCTTCAGGTGTAGAGAGGGGGGGGGATGGGGGGGGGGGGGGGGGGGGGGGGGGACAAAGGGGAGGGAACCCAGTCTACCTCTATCTGGGAGACGGGCTGCAGGAACTTGAGTCTGATCTTCAGGTGTAGAGAGGGGGGTGTGGTGGGGATAGGGGCCCCTATCCGGGGACGAAGGAAAGGGGAATGCAGTCTACCTCTATCTGGGAGACGGGCTGAAGGAACTTGAGTCTGATCTTCAGGTGTAGAGAGAGGGGGGGGGGGGGGGGGGGGGGGGGGGGGGGGGGATAGGGGCCCCTATCCGGGGACGAAGGAAAGGGAATGCAGTCTACCTCTATCTGGGAGACGGGCTGAAGGAACTTGAGTCTGATCTTCCCAGCCGTGCAGGTCCTGGGGCGCTGTGATGCAGAAGTTGGCCTTGAAGTTGTCCTGCCAGGCCTCTAGGATCTCGTAGAACGGGTCAGTGTCGGTTGCCATGGTGATTCCAGCCAAGGCCGCTGCTACTATGGCAGCCGTGATTGCTCTGAAGGGAATCAATGATGGGTTAGTTCCACAGAATCAATGATGGGTTAGTTCCACAGAATCAACGTCAGTGACTGGCTAATCTGAAAGAAAAAAAACGTCAATTGTTGGTTAGTTTGACAGATTCAGCGTCACTGAGTGTACGTTTGACAGATTCGGAGTCACTGAGTGGTACGTTTGACAGATTCAGCGTCACTGAGTGGTACGTTTGACAGATTCAGCATCACTGAGTGGTACGTTTAACAGATTCGGAGTCACTCATCAATAGGTTTGACCGCATTGACGTCACTGATTGATATATTTGACAGAATCAACGTCACAGATTGGACAGTTTGACAGAATCAACGTCACAGATTGGACAGTTTGACAGAATCAACGTCACAGATTGGACAGTTTGACAGAATCAACGTCACAGATTGGACAGTTTGACAGAATCAACGTCACAGATTGGACAGACACAGAATCAATGTCACAGATTGGACAGTTTGACAGAATCAACGTCACAGATTGGACAGTTTGACAGAATCAATGTCACAGATTGGACAGTTGACAGAATCAATGTCACAGATTGGACAGTTTGACAGAATCAACGTCACAGATTGGACAGTTTGACAGAATCAATGTCACAGATTGGACAGTTTGGACAGAATCAACGTCACAGATTGGACAGTTTGACAGAATCAACGTCACAGATTGGACAGTTTTGACAGAATCAATGTCACAGATTGGACAGTTTGACAGAATCAACGTCACAGTCACAGATTGACACAGAATCAATGTCACAGATTGGACAGTTTGACAGAATCAACGTCACAGATTGGACAGTTTGACAGAATCAATGTCACAGATTGGACAGTTTGACAGAATCAACGCGATGGGAAGCCGAGTGCGAAGGTGGAGAGAGAATGGGGACATTTGAATGAAATGGGAGGGGGGGGGGGGGGGGGGGGGGGGGGGACTTTCCGAGAGGATGCTGGTCGCAAACAAATCATGCTCAGAAAAAAATTAACAACACTATTACACTTCCCGCTTCTCACATTTCTGCGTTGTTTTAACATAGTCCATAATCTACGAGAGAAATCAACCAGTAGATGAGATCTTACAGAAAGTTAGGTCTCTGTCGATTGAATTCAACGACGGCCTTTATGGGTGACATCTCCTGCCTTCTGTTGACTGCGTGTGCATCCAGACACATGATGTAAGCTGTCACTGTCTGACGGTCTAAGGTGTGGATATGTGGATGTGCTTGCACAGTTGATATGGAACACTCTGGTAAAATAAAAGGTTTCTTTTTACAGCTTTTCTTCTACGGGAGATAAATTGTATCCTGACCATGAAGCTGTACTGACATATACACATTTCAAAAGTGTTAGATAATGAAATGATATTTGTCTGATCACAACATGAATATGCACATGACAAAGTGTTATATACTGAAATCGTATTTGTCTGATCATAACATGGATATAGCAGGCGTCCTTCCTATCAATGTACATCGTCTATCTGTAGACATAAGTTTTAAAGATTTGAAACTCTCACATCTGGCTTTGTCTTGTACAGTTCTACACCATTCCTAAACATCCAGATCTATGTCTCATCTGCTTGCTAACAGACCAGAAAAAAAAAAACTTGTTAAAAGCAGTTTCGCACTAGAAAACCTATGACAGGCATTGCAGGGAAGCCAGGTAGGAAGCGTGTGAGGCTGCTGTAGCCAATGTCCAATACACATCGTGCTAGAGTCGACGCACAGCACGCATCTACCCGTATCACACATACCATTTCATTTGGTGGCCTTACTGATACTCCAAGAAATCTTTTACATACCAACATATGAACTCCCTCAATATGGTCTGTCCTGTCCGGAGTCTATATTTGCGGCTGGAAAAGCTCGGTTGGTAGGGCACCGAACTCGTGAGTCTGGTGATCCTCGAATCTCAATTGAGGCGTTTCGGTAAAGGGGAAGGGGGGGGGGGGGTCCCTTGGGGTTAAGATTGATTCTTAATCCACCTCCCCAACAGTCTGTCGAATGAGACAATAAACCGAGGTTCCGTGTGTAACGCACGCAATAACATCTTGCACACATGTTAAATCCCCTCACGAGCTTTTGAAGGCGAAGACGAATCTCACCAATGGTATGGATGACACGTAGCACGTGGCATACATTGAAAGACTGGCATACAAATGGAGTGACTGATCAACTGATGGGAAAGACTGACATACAAATGGAGTGACTGATCAACTGAGTGTCATGGGAAATGACTGACATACAAATGGAGTGACTGATCAACTGAGTGTTATGTGAAAGACTGACATACAAATGGAGTGACTGATCAACTGATGGGAAAGACTGACATACAAATGGAGTGACTGATCAACTGAGTGTCATGGGAAATGATTGACATACAAATGGAGTGACTGATCAATTGAGTGTCATGGGAAATGGCTGGCATACAAAATGGAGTGACTGATCAACTGAGTGTTATGGGAAATGACTGACACACAAATGGAGTGACTGATCAACTGATGGGAAAGACTGACATACAAATGGAGTGGCTGATCAACTGAGTGTCATGGGAAATGAGTGATATACAAATGGAGTGACTGATCAACTGAGTGTCATGGGAAATGACTAAATGTAGCACCAGCAGGCAGCTCTTCAGTTGGCTCTACCCAGCTAGACAGCCCGTGGTGTGGATTGTAAATGCTTACAGCTTGGTCTCAGACCGAAGATAGGCACTGCGTAAGTACTCTTCATAATAATAATAATAATAATAATAATAATAATGATGATGATGATGATGATGATGATGATGATATAACAATAATAATAATAATAATAATAATAATGATATAATATAATAATAATTTTGGTAGTATAATAATGATAATGATAATACTAATGACAGCAGTCATCATCTTCATCATCATCATCATCATCATCATCATCATCATCATCATCATCATCAGACGGCAACATAGGTCATAGCTTGGCATTTGATATCTTGAAGAAGGTATCTGCATTATTTTTCAAAATCTCTTTTAAAAGCCCAATGCATTCATACACCTGCTGTTTTTCCTTTCATGATAAGGTGTTCTGGTACCACAAGGTGACCAACATTTGTCGTCAGATTCACATCGGAATAGCAGCCAGTGCACATTGCTGAGCTATGACATTTAAAAACAAACAAAACAAAGAAAGAAACTTTTCTGGACACCATCATTTTAGACGTAAGCTGACACAGAGAGAGAAGAGAGAGAGAGAGAGAGAGAGAGAGAGAGAGAGAGAGAGAGAGAGAGAGAGAGAGAGAGACTTACAAGCCCTTCATCTTTGTGGAGCTGTCCTCTTGGCGTTCAGATGAACCTTTTCTTGAAGTGAGTATTGTTGGAGTTCAGTGAAGATCTTGCTGCTTCTCGCTCCTCCTTTATACACCTGTCCTGACACACCTTCCTCCCCCCACCCCCAGCCCCCTCCTACCCCCCTCCCCCACCTCCCCGAGCCCTCTCCTACTCCCCAGCCCCTTCTCCCCCACCCTCTCCCCAGCCTTTGTCAAGGCCACTCCGCGGACACAGCTGGCCGGACAGAACTGACCACACAACGGAAAAAACAGTCACGGGCTGACGACCTCCGGGTATGACGCCCTGAGAAGGCGACGGCGGAGGGAGGGGCGTGAGGCGGAGGGAGGGGAAGAGGGATAGGGGTGGGGGTAGGGAGGGAAACACACAACGACGGGGTGGAGGGGGGGGGGGGGGAGGATCTGTAACGTCGTACAAACATAAGCAGTGAACCATAGTAAATGAATCTTCCCAAAGTCAGATTTTATATAAGCATTCTTATCATCATTATCTATATTTTTTTTTATTATCATTATTCTTATTCTTGTCATCATCATCATCATCATCATCATCATCATCATCATCATCATCATCATTATTATTATCATTATTATTATTATTGTTGTTGTTATTATTATTATTTTTAATATATTATCAGTAGTATAGTAGTAGTAGTAGTAGTATCGTTAATATTATTATCATCATTATCATTATTGTTGTTGTCGTCATCGTCATTATCTTGTTTCTTCATTGTTGACGTTGTTTGTTATTGTTATTGTTGTTGATGATGACATGTTGTTGTCATTAGTATTATTATAATATAATGATTACTATTTTTATTTCTACTACTACTACTACTCCTATCATTATTTTTGTAATCACCACTGGTGGTGATAGAGGTGATTGATGTCAACATGTGTTGCACACGAGTCGATTTAGAGAAAGAAAACAGTGAACACAAATCAGGCCTTTTTTTTTTTTTAATGGGGGGTGGGGGGGGGGGGGGGGTCAGTTACCGCCAAGGACACAGACAAACAGAGTACAGGACTAGACACAATGCATTTCGACCTATCGGGTCTTCTTCAGATTAGGACAGTGACAAAGAACAAGAAAACACTTAGCTGCTATAAGCTGCTTCTCCTGTTCGTCTCGCAATCAAAGATCAGGCCATTTAGCAGGCCGCACAGGATCAGCAGACCTTGGGAATGGAGGTCCAAGTCCTGAGACCTAATCCGGTTCAGACCAATGTCGTTCATGAACTTTGAGGGGGGAATCTTCCCTGTCCTGAACGAGGTCGAGTGTAACGTGCTCACAGCGTAGCTCTGAGGGGCAGGAAACCCACTGTCAATGGCGCCAGGCTGACTACATCTCACAGAGAAGGAGTCCTGAAGGAGGTCGAGTGTAACGTGCTCACAGCGTAGCCCTGAGGGGCAGGAAACCACTGTCAATGGCGCCAGGCTGACTACATCTCACAGAGAAGGAGTCCTGAAGGAGGTCGAGTGTAATGTGCTCACCGCGTAGCCCTGAGGGATCAGTTCCACACAGAAGGATTCCACTGGTCCTGGAGATGTATCAAGTCACAGAGAGCATCTAGAGAATGTCGAAGAAGTCTTTCCGTGATTTCTGAACGAAGTTGTCCGCTTATAATACAGGGCTGCTATTATTTCATAGATAGAGATATAGCACGGCAGATACAATGGGTAGCATGGTACTTTAACAATAGACAGAACGATAGGCAAAACGAAGTTAGATGTATAAGTAGACAGGCAGACAAATAGATAGATAGATAGATAGATAGATATAGATAGATAGATAGATAGACAGACAGGCAGGCAGGCTGGCGGGCGGGCAAACAGATAGATTGATAGATAGATAGATAGATAGATAGATAGATGGATAGATAGATAGATAGATAGATAGATAGATAGATAGATAGATAGATAGATAGATAGATAGATAGATAGATAGATGATAGATAGATACTGGTCAAACTCACTTTACGTAGCCATAAACTACAGCTTGACCTGAGCTAGACCATCAAAGATAGGGGGAGAGGGAGAGAGGTTGTAACAAACATCATTAGGGAACCACTGGCGATATCATTTAAAGAAAATGAAGATGAAAACGATCAGTGTGATCACACTTAGGAAGAGATCTAGTTGCAGAGCGAGGCGACAGCAGGCGGACAACTAAACCGCAAAAACACAGAAACAAACGAATCACAAGTTTGAAATGTTAGTGATAGCGCACCGCCACAACACACAAACAAACGAATCACAAGACACTTCGGAAGAACTTATCACTATTTTTAAGTGCCGCACGGTTTAGTCTAAGTATTCATTCCTTTTGTTTTCTTCGATGTCTAATAAATAATTCTATATGTAAGCTTACTAAACTACATCTGTTAAAGGACTTTTTAAATATACTTTTGCTTGTGTTGTTTTGATTGTTTTGTTTGTTTGCTTGTTTGTACACGTCCAGTTCATTACAGTTTGAACAGATATTCTGCTTCGTTCCGATTCGGATCAGGAGTGTGCTGGCTTACTATGTCGTTCATTCAGACCAGGGAGTGTGCTGGTTTACTATGTCGTTCATTCAGACCAGGGGAGTGTGCTGGTTTACTATGTCGTTCATTCAGACCAGGGAGTGTGCTGGTTTACTATGTCGTTCATTCAGACCAGGGAGTGTGCTGGTTTACTGTGTCGTTCATTCAGACCAGGCAGTCTGCTGGTTTACTATGTCGTTCATTCAGACCAGAGAGTGTGCTGGTTTACTATGTCGTTCATTCAGACCAGGGAGTGTGCTGGTTTACTGTGTCGTTCATTCAGACCAGGCAGTCTGCTGGTTTACTATGTCGTTCATTCAGACCAGGGAGTGTGCTGGTTTACTATGTCGTTCATTCAGACCAGGGAGTGTGCTGGTTTACTATGTCGTTCATTCAGACCAGGGAGTGTGCTGGTTTACTGTGTCGTTCATTCAGACCAGGCAGTCTGCTGGTTTACTATGTCGTTCATTCAGACCAGGGAGTGTGCTGGTTTACTGTGTCGTTCATTCAGACCAGGGAGTGTGCTGGTTTACTGTGTCGTTCATTCAGACCAGGCAGTCTGCTGGTTTTACTATGTCGTTCATTCAGACCAGGAGTGTGCTGGTTTACTATGTCGTTCATTCAGACCAGAGAGTGTGCTGGTTTACAATGTCGTTCATTCAGACCAGAGAGTGTGCTGGTTTACAATGTCGTTCATTCAGACCAGGAGTCTGCTGGTTTACTGTGTCGTTGGTACCCCAGCAAGGACGAAGGAAGGTTTTGAATCAGTACTTTTGACGCCGGCAGTGTGCCATAGCTACAATCAGTCTCCCAGTGGTAAAGTCCCCACTGCCCTCTGTCCTGGTACTGGTTCCGGTGTTGACCGTTCCGATAGATCGCCCGATCAGCCCATTGAACGGCTTTCACCGCTCTGCCGGCTCCTGTCTGCGTCAAAGT
>JADBJO010001897.1:245304-252804 GCA_016801955.1 Conus betulinus | reverse complement strand
TCTTACCTCAGTAATGAAAGAAAACAATAGTCACCTTACATATTTTCTTACATTAGTAATAACAGAAAAGAATCGTCACCTGTACTAGTTTTCTCTTACATTAGTAATGACAGAAAACTATTGTCACCTTACATTTTTTTAAGTTAATAATGACAGAAAACAATAATCACCTGTAGCTGTTTTCTTTTATCAGTAATGACAGAAAACAGAGTTCAGATGTACTTGTTTCCTTACGTCAGTAATGACAGAAACCAGAGTTCAGATACCTGTTTTCTTCCATTAGTAATAACAGAAAACAGTATCCACATGTACTTGTTTTCTTACATTCCTAGGCTCACGAATCTTTCCATCTTTATCAAAAAGGGCTTTGAAAAGAATGTTCAAAAGCGGCTTGAGATCTTTGAAACGAAAATGAAAACAAAAAAGTGGACCACAAGGAATGTTGATGTAATCAAGCTTACTAACATCGGACACCTCGGCACAATGGTTAACGTCACTAAGTACAGTGTGTGTGTGTGTGTGTGTGTGTGTGTGTGTGTGTGTGTGTGTGTGTGTGTGTGTGTGCGTGCGTGCGTGCGTGCGTGCGTGCGCGCGCGCGCGCGCGCGCGCGCGCATTGTAATGATGTGTATGTCTGGTATACTTTTGCATTGAATGCGCACACTTCCCTCGCTTCTCATTCGCTCCACCGACATGTCACCTTCCATCGTCATCTGGTGTGCCATCTTCCATCGTCATCTGGTGTGCTACCTTCCATCGTCATCTGGTGTGCTACCTTCCATCGTCATCTAGTGTGCTACCCTCCATCGTCATCTGGTGTGCTACCTTCCATCGTCATCTAGTGTGCTACCCTCCATCGTCATCTGGTGTGCTACTTCCATCGTCATCTGGTGTGCTACCTTCCATCGTCATCTAGTGTGCTACCCTCCATCGTCATCTGGTGTGCCACCTTCCATCGTCATCTAGTGTGCTACCCTCCATCGTCATCTGGTGTGCTACCCTCCATCGTCATCTGGTGTAGCACCTTCCATCGTCATCTAGTGTGCTACCCTCCATCGTCATCTGGTGTGCCACCTTCCATCGTCATCTGGTGTGCTACCTTCCATCGTCATCTGGTGTACAGTCATTACACTGGAGTCACAAAGCAAATCCCTATCTTCTTATTTTCGATGGGAGCTAGGTACAAAAAGCAATAGTCTGTTCTTAGTTAACTTTCAATTGGCAATGTCTGCATCACATGTTCTGCACGATCAATCACCACAGAATAACCGAACCGTTGGCTCAATCTGTTGATCTCATCAATCACCACAGAATAACCGACCGTTGGCTCAATCTGTTGATCTCATCAATCACCACAGAATAACCGTCCGTTGGCTCAATCGGTTGATCTCATCAATCACCACAGAATAACCGTCCGTTGGCTCAATCGGTTGATCTCATCAATTACCACAGAATAACCAACCGTTGGCTCAATCTGGGAGCGCACACTGACAACAGCATACAGTCCCTCGAGAAGATCCAGAGGAGGGCTGCCCGCTGGGTAGTAAACGCTACCGCCAAACGTCGAGCGTGGGAGAAATGCTTGACCAGCTGAAATGGACATCACTGGAAGATCGGCGAAGAAGAACCCCCTGACAACACTGTACAAGTACCACCATGGTGACATCATGATTGAGACCAACCATGCGCCAAGACTCCTGAATACTGGATACGCCACTCGGCACTTTCATGAACACCAGTACGCCATGGAGTCCAGCTGCAGAAACTACCGAAAACACTCCTTCTTCCCCCGCACCACCAAGGAGTTTAATAAGCTCCCACCTGAGGCAGTTCAATCAGCCTCGGTGGTGGACTTTCGGTCCTACCTCTGATCCACCACTCCCCACTTCCCATCCCCCCCCCCACCCCCATCTCTCCCACCCATCCCCTCCCACCCCATGCCTAGAGCACAAACCCTCCCCACCACACTCCAAAGTAGGGCCTGCCAAGTATGGTTAGAGGTCTGAAATAGTGAGTGTGGTGGCCCCCACTTCCCCTGCCCACTGTCCAGCAGTTAGGTAGTGAGCACTGACTGCATAAATTGACCCACAACTCCCACAGCAAACTGGAACCCCTTTGTAGATGCCAGAATCTTCAGCTTGATGAAGGCGGGCAGACAATGAAGGAGAAGAAGAAGAATCTGTTGATCTCATCTAAGAAAGGGACGGCGAGGGACAGACACATCCTGACAAACTCCCTCCTGAACCTGGCCCCTGTCAGGCAGTAGAGGTAGAAGTTGACTGAACTGTTGAGGTACATCAACATGAAGGTGACCGCTCTGATCAGGTAACTCCTGGCCTGGTCGTGGACCGACATCGTCCCGGAATAATCGAAGATGAAGGAAGAAATGAAGTAGACGCAAACAGGCAGCGTCAACATGATGTACGCCATGGACACCGTCAGGATGGTCACGGTCACAGAGCTGGCCACTCTCTCTCGGGCAGCCACGGATTCCTTCTCAGCAAACTGATGGCGGACTTGCTGAACAGTGGCCCTCAGTTTCCACACCAGCACGCTGTTGGCAAGGAAGATGCCGACAAAAGGAAGCAGGCAGTAAATTGTCAGGTAAATGTAGGTGAAGACGTTCTGCACGAAGGTGGCGTAGCGGCCAGGCTGCATGATGCACAGGTCGTCCTTGGCGTGGCCAACGGAATGCAGCTCATAGCCGTACAGGTAGTGAGAGTACACCCCGCCCAGAAAGACCACGATCGCCACCAGCACCCCCACCACCCGCCGCTGTGTGCAGAGGGCGCTGACCCTATGTGGCCACACCACGGACATCGCCCTGTGAGTGGACAGACTGACCAGGGTCCAGCCTCCAATCACGATAGTGCACCCTCCTATCCAGTTGCGGATTTTGCACAACAGGTCGCTTTGAACATGGATGAAGTATCCGAAGGACATCCCAATCCACTCATCCACAAACACAATGTCCAGAATAATGAGGTCGTTGATGGCCAAGGCCATGAAGTAGACGTTGACCACGGCCTCTCCTGACCGCTGTCTGGCCATGATGAGGATGGTCAGGACGTTGCCCAAGTTGCCCACCAGCAGAATGACGGGGGAGGCGCACATCCAGATGTAGTGGCTCACTGTGTACAGGGGGTGGGAGTACAGGGAGGACTCCTCAGGGTCTGCTGAGCTGTCCGTGCTCATTGAGCTGTTCCAGACATTTGCTGAGCTGTGCCAGCTGTTGCTGCTCATTGAGCTGTTGGTGATATCAAACGCCAACATCACCAGGATGAATCCAGCAAGTCCAGATCACACTGATGACTTCCCTTCATATGTGAGGTCCTGCAGACATCTGCTACTGCAATCTGCTTTTAAATGGCAGTTGTCTGTACAGAAAAGAATCACACACACACACACACACACACACACACACACACACACACACACACACACACACACACACACACACACACACACTCACACACACACACGCACACACACACGCACGCACGCACACACGCACACGCACGCACGCACGCACGCACGTACACACACACACACACACACACACACACACACACACACACACACACACACACACACACACACACATACACACACACACACACACACACACACACACACACACACACACACACACACACACACACACACACACACATACATACCAAATGAGACACATACCCTAACCGATATATTACCAAATGAGACAGTTTTCTGTAAGTAACGTTGTTGCTGTGTTTGTGTGTTTCAGCTGTTCATTGTCTGTTAGCAGCCTTCAGTCACTTCATCTACTGAGTTCTTCCTTCTGATTCCTTCTGCCTGACGTCCTTAACCTCCCCCCTCACCTCCCTAACCTCCCTCCTCACCTCCCTAACCTCCCACCTCACCTCCCTAACCTCGCTCTTTACCTCCCTAATCCCCCTCCTCACCCTCCCTAACCTCCCTCCTCACCTCCCTAACCCCGCTCCTCACCTCCCTCCTCCCTCCTCACCTCCCTAACCCCCTCCTCACCTCCCTCACCCCCCCTCCACACCTTCTTCACCCCCCCCTCTTCACCTCCCTAACCTCCCTCCTCACCTCCCTAACCCCGCTCCTCACCTCCCTCACCTCCCTCCTCACCTCCCTAACCTCCCTCCTCACCTCCCTAACCTCCCCTCCTCACCTCCCTAACCCCGCTCCTCACCTCCCTAACCTCCCTCCTCACCTCCCTAACCTCGCTCTACACCTCCCTAACCTCCCTCCTCACCTCCCTAACCTCCCTCCTCATCTCCCTAACCTCGCTCTTCACCTCCCTAACCCCCCTCCTCACCTCCCTAACCTCCCTCCTGACCTCCCTCCACACCTTCCTCACCTCCCTCCTCACCTCCTTAACCTCCCCCCCCTAACCTCCCTAACCCCCCCCCCCCCCCCCTTCTCACCTCCCTAACCTCCCTAACCTCCCTCCCTCCTCACCTCTCCCTCCTCACCTCCTTAACCTCCCTTCTTACCTCCTTAACCTCCTCCTCACCCTGCCCCCCCCCCCCCCCCCCCCCGCTCCCCCTCCCCCTCACACATACACACACACCCCCCACCCTCCCCTCTGCTTTGTAATACACTTCTACTCGCCTCCCAACTTTCAATGCTCTACCACAGAGTGGTGATTGTGAACGTGACAGACTGGGGATTGTGAACGTGACAGACTGGGGGATGTGAACGTGACAGACTGATGACTGTGAACGTGACAGACTGGTGATTGGTCACGTGACAGACTGGGGAGTGTTAACGTGACAGACTGGTGATTGGTTACGTGACAGACTGGATATGTTTAACATAACAGACTGGTACTGTTACGTGACAGACTGGGGATTCTTAACGTGACACACTGGTGATTGTTTACGTGATAGACTGGGGAGTGTTAACGTGACAGACTGGATATTGTAAGCGTGACAGATTGGGAATTGTTAACGTGACACACTGGTGATTGGTAACGTGACGGACTGGTGATTGGTCACGTGACAGACTGGTGATTGGTCATGTGACAGATTGGGGATTGGTCACGTGGCAGACTGGGGATTGGTCACGTGACAGACTGGGGATTTCTTGCCGGACAAACCATCTTGCAATGGTTTGACGTGAAGGCAAGTAATTGCTCGTTCATTTTTACGTTGTCCCGAGTATTGTGTATTTTTACTGAAGATGACCAAAGAGGTCGAAACGCGTTCGCGTTTTGTCTGTGATTCGTTTTTTTCTACGTTTTTTTCGGCGGAGCCTTATAAATCAATAATGTTCAGACTGATTACGTCAAGGTGACGGTGTAGCGCTGACAATGGTCCATGATCAAATATTCATGTGAGACTTGTGATGTCAAGGTGACAGTAGTGCTTGGAATGGTCCATAATGAAATGCCTCCAGTACGTCCAGAATGGTGATCTTTCACCAGATTGGACCTCATCTTCCAGGGTAATATCTGGAAGGAAAAAGACACTGTTTCCAGTACCAGTGTCCACCGAATTTCACAGTTTGGATTTAAAACAATGCGTTGGAGGCGAACAGACGAATATTGGATATTTCAAAGGGAATTAATCTGTATTGTAGAGTTCGCGTTCAGCGAGAGTGCCCCCGCCCGTTTCATGGGACACTTTTGCGCAACGCAGCTGTGTCCCATCAGTCAGTTGGCAAGAGACGTGTATGAAGCGGTGCACTTGAAGTGCAGAGAGTCCCTCTCCCGATCGTTATCCTGGCATGCACTGCCCATCAGCTGTTTGACTCTCTACATCTATTTGCTTGACCCATAAACTGAGACACATGTAAACCTTGTTTGCAATGAAGAGACAGGCCTTGTCTTCACTCTGTTTGCAATGAAGAGACAGGCCTTGTCTTCACTCTGTTTGCAATGAAGAGACAGGCCTGTGTCTTCACTCTGTTTGCAATGAAGAGACAGGCCTTGTCTTCACTCTGTTTGCAATGAAGAGACAGGCCTTGTCATGTAACTCTGTTTGCAATGAAGGGACAGGCCTTGTCATTGTAACTCTGTGTTGCAATGAAGAGACAGGCCTTGTCATGTAAAAAACCTGTTTGCAATGAAGAGACAGGCCTTGTCTTCACTCTGTTTTCAATGAAGAGACAGGCCTTGTCATGTAACTCTGTTTGCAATGAAGGGACAGGCCTTGTCATGTAACTCTGTTTGCAATGAAGGGACAGGCCTTGTCATGTAACTCTGTTTGCAATGAAGGGACAGGCCTTGTCATGTAACTCTGTTTGCAATGAAGGGACAGGCCTTGTCATGTAACTCTGTGATTGCAATGAAGAGACAGGCCTTGTCATGGTCTCTGTTTGCAATGAAGAGACAGGCCTTGTCATGTAACTCTGTTTGCAATGAAGAGACAGGCCTTGTGATGTAAATCTGTTTGCAATGAAGAGACAGGCCTTGTGATGTAACTCTGTTTGCAATGAAGAGACAGGCCTTGTGATGTAAAACTGTTTGCAATGAAGAGAACAGGCCTTGTGATATGTAACTCTGTTTGCAGTGAAGAGACAGGCCTTGTGAGAATAACTCTGTTTGCAGTGAAGAGACCCCGCCTTGTGGGTAACTCTTTTGCAATGAAGAGACAGCTGTGTCCCATGTAACTCTGCTTGCAGTGAAGAGACAGGCCTTGTCATGTAAGTGCTGCTTGCAGTGAAGAGACAGGCCTTGTCATGTAACTCTGCTTGCTGCAGTGAAGAGACAGGCCTTGTCATGTAACTCTGCTTGCAGTGAAGAGACAGGCCTTGTCATGTAACTCTGCTTGCAGTGAAGAGACAGGCCTTGTCTTAACTCTGCTTGCAGTGAAGAGACAGGCCTTGTCATGTAACTCTGCTTGCAATGAAGAGACAGGCCTTGTCATGTAACTCTGTTTTGCAATGAAGAGACAGGCCTTGTCATGTAACTCTGTTTGCAGTGAAGAGACAGGCCTTGTCATGTAACTCTGTTTGCAGTGAAGGGACAGGCCTTGTCATGTAACTCTGTTTGCAATGAAGGGACAGGCCTTGTCATGTAACTCTGCTTGCAATGAAGGGACAGGCCTTGTCATGTAACTCTGTTTGCAATGAAGAGGGGACAGGCCTTGTCATGTAACTCTGTTTGCAATGAAGGGACAGGCCTTGTCATGTAACTCTGTTTGCAATGAAGGGACAGGCCTTGTCATGTAACTCTGTTTGCAATGAAGGGACAGGCCTTGTCATGTAACTCTGTTTGCAATGAAGAGACAGGCCTTGTCATGTAACTCTGTTTGCAATGAAGAGACAGGCCTTGTCATGTAACTCTGTTGCAGTGAAGAGAGAGGCCTTGTCATGTAACTCTGCTTGCAATGAAGAGACATGCCTTGTCATGTAACTCTGTTGCAGTGAAGAGAGAGGCCTTGTCATGTAACTCTGCTTGCAGTGAAGAGAGAGGCCTTGTCATGTAACTCTGCTTTGCAATGAGAGAGAGGCCTTGTCATGTAACTCTGTTTGCAATGAAGAGAGAGGCC
>JADBJO010001897.1:232804-240304 GCA_016801955.1 Conus betulinus | reverse complement strand
TGTAACGTTAACACAGGAAGATTGTACAATGATTGTCTCAACCAGTGTAACGTTAACATGGGAAGATTGTGCGATGATCTTCTGAACCAGTGTAACGTTGACACAGGAAGATTGTACAATGATTGTCTGAACCAGTGTAACGTTAACACAGAAAGATTGTGCAATGATTGTTTGAACCAGTGTAACGTTAGCACAGGAAAATTGTGCAATGATTGTCTGAACCAGTGTAACGTTAACACAGGAAAATTGTGCAATGATCTTCTGAACGTGTAACGTTAACACAGGAAGAGTGTGCAATGATTGTCTGAACTAGTGTAACGTTAACACAGGAAGATTGTGCACTGGTTGTCTGAACTAGTGTGACGTTGTTTGACACAGGGAAGATTGTGCAATGATTGTCTGAACCAGTGTGACGTTGTTTGACACGGGAAGATTGTGCAATGATTGTCTGAACCAGTGTGACGTTGTTTGACACGGGAAGATTGTGCAATGATTGTCTGAACCAGTGGGCTCTTTCCCTGCAGGAATTCCGCTGCGGACAATTCCATACTCCAGGAAATACAGCACTGCTGCTGACCTGGAATTTGTGATTCCTTCTGGAATTTGTGATTCCACCCCCCCCCCCCCCCCCCCCCCCCCCCCCCCCCCCCCCCCCCCCCCCCCCCCCCCCCCCCCCCCCCCCCCCCCCCCCCCCCTTTTTTTTTTTTTTATTTTTTGTGGTTTGCTCGGCAAGAAATCCGTCGGGTCTCTCTGAAGGAGACAGGTATTGTTGTAAAATATCCCCAACCCCATCCCCACCATCCGAGATGTCCAATAAGGGTTTCCTGAAGCATGTATGCCCACTCGTCCTGGCTCAGCAACAAAATGAACGGAACTTGCGCGTGTGTCTGTACAATAGCCTGCAGAGTGCTGAGCTGATGAAGGGAACTTGTGTCTGTACAATGTCCTGCAGAGTGCTGAGCTGATGAAGGGAACCTGCGGGGTGTGTCTGTACAATGGCCTGTACAGTGCTGAGCTGATGAAGGGAACTTGCGGGGTGTGTCTGTACAATGGCCTGCAGAGTGCTGAGCTGATGAAGGGAACTTGCGGGGTGTGTCTGTACAATGGCCTGTACAGTGCTGAGCTGATGAAGGGAACTTGTGTCTGTACAATGGCCTGCAGAGTGCTGAGCAGATGAAGGGAACTTGTGTCTGTACAATGGCCTGCAGAGTGCTGAGCAGATGAAGGGAACTTGTGTCTGTACAATGGCCTTCAGAGTGCTGAGCAGATGAAGGGAACTTGTGCCATGTGTCTGTACAATGGCCTGCAGAGTGCTGAGCTGATGAAGGGAACTTGTGTCTGTACAATGGCCTGCAGAGTGCTGAGCAGATGAAGGGAACTTGTGTCTGTACACTGGCCTGCAGAGTGCTGAGCAGATGAAGGGAACTTGTGCCGTGTGTGTCTGTACAATGGCCTGCATGGTGCTGAGCTGATGCAGTGACTTTAACACCTGATGTTTAAAAGATAATGTCAATGACCTTTGGAAGTGCATACAAACTAACTTTGGAATTTATTACGGATGACAACATACCAACTAAAATAACTTCAAGCAAAAACCACCAGCCATGGATCACTACAAAAACCAAACGTTTGTTGAGAAGGAAACATCGGTTCTTTAAGAAATTGAAACTACACCCTAATTCAGAAAGATTACTGATTAGGTATAAACATATTACGAGAAGGTATCAGAAGGAATGAAGGCTTGCCCACTCCAATGATGTTAATTCGATGATTTCAGAAGGTGGTCATCAAAACAAGAAATCGTGGTCTTACATAAGGAGTAAGAGACAGGGACAAAATTGGTAAGAATAACCTAATAGAGGACCCTGAAGGAAAAGCAAATTTACTAAACAATCAGTTTTGTTCGGATTTCTCAAATCCCAAGCCTCTAATTAATATTAGACTAAAGGATGACGATAAGTTCCCCGAAATGCAAAATATCAAAGTAAGCAAAGCAGGAGTATTAAGTTACTGACCAACATCAATGAAAATAAAGCTACTGGTCCTGATGGCATTCCTGGCAAGCTCTTAAAATTATGTGTCAATGAACTGACTGAGGTATACCAACTACTTTTCTTAGCTTCACTGTGCCAGGGAGTAATACCTGATGAGTGGCGAGATGATAGCATTGTCCCTTTTATCAAAAAAAGGGTGACAAAACAAAAGCAGAGAACTATAGACCTGTATCTCTTACATCCATATCAGCAAAAAATTACCTGAACATATAATATATGGTAGCATAATGGACCATCTCTTGACAAATATGACTTCTTAAATAACGCCCAGCATAGTTTTAGACAGCGAAGGAGTTGTGAGACTTAACTTATAACAACTCTCAATGATTTTAATAACTGTCTTAACAACAGACAGCTAATAGATGAAATTTTATCAGACTTTTCTAAAGCCTTTGATAGGTTTGACCATGAGGGCCTGCTACTTAAATTAGAACACATCAGCATTGGCGGTTCTTTGCTAAAATGGTCTAGATCATTCCTCGTTGGGAGAACGCAGAAAGCTATTGTGGAAGAGTCGTCATCCCATTGTAAACCAGTCTTGTCAGATGTACCACAGGGGACTGTTCTGGGGCCCTTTGTTAAATTTATATAAATGACATAAGTAGAAATCTCTCTCCTGGAACTACTATAAGGCTTTTTGCAGATGACAGCTTAGTATACAGAACAATCAGAAGCAAGAATGATACACACATTCTACAAGATCTAAACGCTTCACGAAAGTGGGAAAAGAACTTGGAAAATGGAATTTCATCCCCAGAAGTGCTAAGTGTTGCGTATATGTAATAAATGTTCACCAACTAGATCAGAATACTCTATTCATAATACTATTCTTAAAGAAACCAATGCTGCAAAATATTTAGGCGTGAGTATAGATAGTCGTCTCAAATGGAAAGAACATACAATTTAGTATGTAAGAAAGCAAACAACAGCTTAGCTTTCTTATACAGGAACATCAACGACTGCCCCCAAAAGGTTAAGGACGACTGCTATAACACACTGGTTAGACCAGTACTGGAATATGGTTGCTCAGTCTGGGATCCTTACAATCTAGAGGACATTAATAACCTCGAAAAGATTCAGATGAGAGCAGCACGGTTTCGTAACAGGGAACCATATCAGAAAGAAAGGGAATACCAGGAAGAACATGAGGAAATTAGAATGGAAACCCTTAGAAGACAGAAGAGCCCTTATTTAAACTTAATACCCTCTTCAAAGGTAGAGCTCAACTAATTGATATCCCAATGGAACGCTTAGTGTTTAATAAAAGTAGCACCAGAAGTGGCGGTCAATCTTATGCCATACCTGCATCAAATATTGACAGCCGTTTACATTCGTTTTATCCTAGTTCTGTAAGGCTGTGGAACTCACTGCCGGGTGCCATCAAGATTGCCACAATGCAGTCTTTTTAAAAATCAAATTGATAAGAGATTGCCACAAATGCAGTCTTTTTAAAAATCAAATTGATAAGACAATCTTGAGATCTGCATCTTGATTGACTTTCCTATTTTAACATCCCCATATATTTTATGGTTACTTAGGCCTTAACCTGGCCATTGCTTTTAACTTTTAAAATGCGATCCCTTGTTGCCAAATTTTGCTCCAGGGTCAACAGGCTGAGTCGTATTTTCTTTTTTTTTAACATGCGAGCTGGTGACCTACTCATTTTGAGTGAACCAGCTCTTTAGGAAGAAGAAGAAGACTCTGATACCGGTAGCAAGGAAGCCCTACCAGTGTAGAGTCCATGTTGTAGTGAATTAGACATGGATAGAAAGATAGTGTGTTTTGGGTTACTATCATTGGTATATCGGGAATGACAATGGATAAAAACATAGTGTGTTTTGGGTTCCTTCATATGTAAACCAGGAATGAATATGGACAGACACAAAAAGTGTGTTTTGGGTTGCTACCATGTGTATACCAGGAATTATAATGGACAGACACAAAGGGTGTTCTGGTTTGCTTCATATGTATACCAGGAATTATAATGGACAGACACAAAGTGTGTCTTTGCTTGCTGTCAAAGGTATCAAAGGATGCAAACATAGTGTGTTTTGGGTTTGCTATCAAAGGTATATCAGGAATTACAGTAGACGTAAACATGGTATAGGTTGGGTTGCCAATACAGGTGTCTGAGGAAAAATAATGAATAGAAATATAGTGTGTTTGGGGCTGCGGTATCAGGGATTAATTGAAACAACGAACAGGATCGGTACTTTATGGCTAGGTATACTGAACATCTTTTTATCTTTTTTAAAGTAAGAGCTTTAAAGCTTTTTTTTTCCCAAAAGAGGAGTTGTGAAAAGTCAACCGTGGTCGTATAATTGCCCAGCAGGAATTTATTGGCTGCACAATTTTACGTTGTAATGTTTACGACAAAATAATCGTGTGGTTTGTATGGACTAATTTGTTCTAGTTGGGTATTCCCTCTTCTTTTTTCAAGCAGTAGGTGCTCTTGTATTTTATCATTATTACACAATTGTCATCATCATCATTATCATTGCTGTTATCACTATTATTATTATCATCATGATTATCATACTATTATTATTGTTGTTATTATTATTTTTATCGTCATCATCATCATTATTATCATGATGATGATGATGATGATGATTATTATTATTATATTTTGTTGTTGTTGTTATCAACATCATTATTCTCATCATCATTCTCATTATTATTACTATCATCATGATCATTTTATGCTGTAGTGCAATGTTGTGTTGCTATCAACGGTGAGGTAAAGCACGTGACTTTAGATGTTCCCGTTTCCGGTGATCCACACCTGCAGGACCACCGATCCAGGGATCTGTTATTGTCTGAAGCGGACATCAGCACAGGTGCTACAGCCCCTACTGTTTCCTCATTAAATGAGGCGGCACTGTCGTTTCAGCAGTGAGTGACAAACTCACCCAAGTGACCTTTCAGAGATTGGAATATATTTCTTTCATGTGCAATATCTGTGGCTGGGACCCGGACTGAATGGACAATAGGCAGGGGCGCTTTCACAACAAATGAATGAACTAATATTGGCAGGTGCGCTTTCACAACAACTGAATGAACTCAGGTGGGCCTGCGCTGTGTGAAGGTCGTGTAAATCTCAGGTGGAAACAAGACTTCGCCTACTTCAGCTTGCTGTAACTCCCATGTGGAGAAACAAAATTCAAACACTTCAACAGATTTTCATTCTGATAAAAAAAAAAAAAAAAAAAATGCTCAAGAAATAAAAATTCTTCAACATTATGCAACTCTTGTAAGGAAATAGAAAATCCAATACTTCAACATTATTTCGTTCTTTATGAAGAAATAGAACATCCAAATACTTCGTTATTATTTAACTCATGTGTGGAAAAAGAAAACCCCAAATACTTCAATGTTATTTGATTCTTAAGAGGAATTTTTTTTTTTAATGAAATACTTCAGCACTATGTAACTTTTAGGTGGAAATAGAACATTCAAATGCTTCAAAGTGACCTGGCTCTTATTTATAAATACAGAAGGAATCCAAGATACTCAAACAGTTGTAACTCACGTGGAATCCAAATCATAAGTATTATATAACTCTTATGTGGATATACACTGTTCAATCCTAGTGTAATTCTTATGTAGAAATACACAGGGGATCCAGATTATTTGAACATTATATAACTCCTATGTAGAAATGGTAATTCAATCACTTCAACACTACTCAATTGTCTTGTGGAAATAGGTAGTCCAGTTATTTCAGCATTGTGGAACTCTTACGTGGAAATAGGCAGCAAAATCACATTCCCAAGTACAGTGTAACGCTTATGAAGTGATAGAGGGCAACTGAAATAGTTAAGCAAGACGTAGTTTTTGCTGTGAGATATGTTATCATTACTTAGAAAACTTATGTGGCGTCTACTTTATCATTTTTGAAAGTACTCACCAACCTCTGTCCATGGTCAAGGACCTAGTTCTAAGCACTTTTACAAATCCACACACACACACACACACACACACACACACACACACACACACACACACACAGCCAGTTTAGAGTTTTTAATAACACATGATCTGAAAACAGCGCGGTGGTGGTCTATGCAGCCTCAGGGGAGGTAAGTCCTACTGTACATGAGAAACTACAGAGCGGATGAAACAAAGCCCGGTCTGTTTCTCCAGGGCAGGCAGAATTGGGGCGACACGTGTCCTCAGCACGTGCGCCAACAACAGACCGAGCAAATACTGGCTGCTGTCTCACGTGCACAGCGCAGCATGCGTGCCACCAACAGACAGCAAACACTGGTAGCTGTCTCATGTGCACAGCGCCCTGTGAAATGTCCAGTCTCACCTCAAATATCGTCCTCCATGATAGTACAGTGTTTAAGCTAATCAATTGATTAAAGCTAATTGCATTAATTTTGAGAGAGTTCACGCTTGAAAATTTCGATTCTGATCTAAGTGAGTACCAGAGATTACGTAACTAAACTAAACTGCAGGCGACTGTGTGCCTCAGTTTGGACATCGTTCAGGCGTGGACATCGACAAACACCAACACTCATTCATATTTCAGGCGTGGACACCGACAAACACGAACACTCGTTCACATTTGTGTGTCTGTTTGTCAACTAGACAAGAAATCCAATAGTTCAACGTGATGTAACTCGTATAAAACAGGCGAGTCAAACACTTCAAGAAAGAGTGAGTGATGAGGTAACAGACATGGAATCCAAATATTTTAGCGTGACGTAACTTTTTTTTAAAGTGTGGAATTCAAACGTTTCAACCTGATGTAGCTCTTACGTGAGAATTAAAAAAAAAAAAAAAAAAAAAAAACTTCAAACGCTTCTAACTGATGTAAACTTTATATTGAAACAGAATTCTGAATCTGAGAGAATGTAATCCTATGTTAACAATAGACAGGGAATTCAAATCAAAGGAACGTGACTCCAGATTGCTTGACAGCTTAGTGGTCGGTGTGTGTGAATGACAAGATGGCTGTGTTCCATCCCCATCAACAAGCAGAGGGAAACAACCTTTACCACGTATTACGCGTGTCATGCCCTTTTGACGTCATGATGTCACGCATAAGAAGTGGACGAGGTGGGGAAGAACAAGGCAACAACAAAGTCATCGTCTGTTCAGTGGAAATAGGCAGTGGATCAAACATCAAACTCCATCCCAGTGACAATGTGTTCTTCTTCCTCGTTCGCCTCTCTTTAGATTTCCAGCCCAGTGTCCTGGATGAAGGCACTCGTCCGCCGCAGCTCCTCCAGGGAACCGTACAGCTTGGCCTCCAATGCTGTCGGTGTCGGCCAGTTTTTGTTTCGTGATGCAGCATGCGTCGGACAGTTTTGGAGGATATGCTCTGCTGTCATTTGTCCCTGACTACAAGGGCATTCTCCCGACTGTCCAATGCCGAGTTTTGTGTGCATGTGTGGCGCAGACGATTGTGTCCAGTTCTCATTCGGAAGATCTGCAC
>JADBJO010001897.1:222804-227804 GCA_016801955.1 Conus betulinus | reverse complement strand
AAAATTTGGGTCAAGATTGGACTTTTTCAGCAGAGGTGTCACGATGGCATTTTTAAAAGGAGGGGGTACAGAGCTAGTACTCAAGGAGGAATTGACAATAGTGGTGATAACAGGCATCAACTCACTAAGGCACTGATACAAAAGATCTGCTAGGATGGGGTCAAGGCTGCAGGATTTTGGGGGCGTATTTGCAATAATAACCCTAACCTGATTTTTCAGTCAAAGGGGATCGGTAAAATCGCACATTAGTTTTTCCAGTAAAGGCAGAAAAAAAAAATCCAAATACATTGGTGTGGACCTTTACCTCATGAACAGTAGTGTAGACCTTTACCTCATGAATAATAGTGGTGTGGACCTTTACCTTATGAACAGTGGTGTAGACCTTCACCTTATGAACAGTGGTGTAGACCTTCACCTCATGAACACTGGTGTGGGCCTTTACCATCATGAACAGTGGTGTGGACTTACCTCATGAACAGGGGTGTGGGCCTTTACCTCATGAACAGTGGTGTGGACCTTTACCTCATGAACAGGAGTGTGGGGCCTTTACCTCATGAACAGTGGTGTGGACCTTGTGGTGTAGACCTTTACCTTATGAACAGTGGTGTGGACCTTTACCCCATGAACAGTGGTGTGGACCTTTACGTCATGAACATTGGTGTGGAATCTTTACCTCATGAACAGTGGTGTGGACCTTTACCTCAGGAACAGTGGTGTGGGGCCTTACCTCATGAATAGTGGTGTGGACCTTTACCTGATGAACAGTGGTGTGGAATCTTTACGTCATGAACATGGTGTGGACCTTTACCTCATGAACAGTGGTGTGGGGCCTTCATCTCGTGAAGACGGTGCAGATGTTCTACGTCATTGTTGTGCTGTCCCAGGCAGCGAGGTCCACGACAAACGATGCTGGGGGATCAAGACTGCAATGGCGGAATTCCCAACACTTCAATCTACCCCACCCTCCCCCGCCCACTACAGGACCATCGCCGACAACTCAACGTTTACACAGGAAAAGCCCCTGGTGTGATTCCAAGATTGCGGCCATATCTGCTGCAGCCTTCATCATGGCTGCAAGAAGCAGCAGACGCAGTTTAGGCCTACTGTTGTCCACTTTCTGTAGTTCAAGTGAGACTTGTGCTGAGTGCATAGAACTGACCCAAACTTTCTGTGGGGCCCTCATTCCTACATCCATATCTGACCCCAACTACCAGATCACTGGCCCAAACTTTCTGTGGGGCCCTCATTCCTATATCCACATCTGACCCCAGCTACCAGGTCAGCTTTGCTTTGAAATCAGATAGATTGTTTCCTATGAGATCAAGTAGATTGTTTCCTATGAGATCCAGTAGATTGTTTTTCTATGAGATCTGGTAGATAGATTGTTTCCTATGAGGTCCGGTAGACTTGTTTCCTATGAGATCAAGTAGATTGTTTCCTATGAGATCAAGTAGATTTTTTCGTATGAGATCCAGTAGATTTTTTTCCTATGAGGTCTGGTAGACTGTTTCCTATTAGATCAAGTAGATTGTTTCCTATGCGATCCGGTAGATTGTTTCCTAAGAGATCCGGTAGATTGTTTCTATGAGATCTAGTAGACTGTTTCCTATGAGGTCCAGTAGACTGCTTCCTATGAGATCAGGTAGATTGTTTTTCCTATGAGATCCGGTAGACTGTTTACTATGAGGTCCGTTTCCTATGAGGTCCGGTAGACTGTTTCCTATGAGGTCCGGTAGATTGTTTCCTATGAGATCCGGTAGACTGTTTCCTATGAGGTCCGGTAGACTCTTTCCTATGAGGTCCGGTAGACTGTTTCCTATGAAGACAGACAAATGGTTTCCTATGAAGACAGATAGATTGTTTCCTATGAAATCAGACAAATAGTTTCCTGTAAAATCAATGGTTTCCTACGAAGACAGATAGACTGCTTCCTATGAAATCAGACATATTGTCCCTTGTGAAATCAGACAAATTGTTTCCAATGAAATCAGTATCCCAGTCAGATACTACTCCTGATGCACCTCACTGTAAGACACTACTCCTGATGCACTTCACTGTAAGACACTACTCCTGATGCACTTCACTGTAAGACACTACTCCTGATGCACCTCACTGTAAGACACTACTGCCTGAGCACCTCACTGTCAGACACTACTCCTGATGCACCTCACTGTAAGATACTACTGCTGAGGTACCTCACTGTCAGACACTACTACTGATGCCCTCACTGTAAGACCTCTCCTGATGCACCTCACTGTAAGACTACTACTCCTGATGCACCTCACTGTAAGACACTACTCCTGATGCACCTCACTGTCAGAGAGGTACTCACTGTCAGACACTACTGCTGATGCACCTCACTGTAAGACACTACTCCTGATGCACCTCACTGTCAGACACTACTACTGCCGAGGCACCTCACTGTCAGACACTACTGCTGATGCACCTCACTGTAAGACACTACTCCTGATGCACCTCACTGTAAGACACTACTCCTGATGCACCTCACTGTAAGACACACTCCTGATGCACCTCACTGTCAGACACTACTGCTGAGGCACCTCACTGTAAGACACTACTCCTGATGCACCTCACTGTAAGACACTACTCCTGATGCACCTCACTGTCAGATACTACTCCTGATGCACCTCACTGTCAGACACTACTCCTGATGACCACCTGTCGGATACTACTCCTGATGCATCTCACTGTCAGACATTACCCTTATGCACCTCACTGTCAGACCCTACTCTTGAGGCACCTCACTGTCAGATACTACTCCTGATGCACCTCACTGTCAGAAACTACTCCTGATGATGCACCTCACTGTCAGTCACTCTTCCTGAGGCACCTCATTGTAGTAAGAATCCCTGAGGCACTTCACTGTAGTCAGAATCCCTGAGGCGCCTCACTGTGGTCACAATCCCTGAGGCACCTCCCTGTAGTCAGAATCCCTGAGGCGCCTCACTGTGGTCAGACTCCATGAGGCACCTCCCTGTAGTCAGAATCCCTGAGGCACCTCCCTGTAGTCAGTATCCATGAGGCACCTCCATGTAGTCAGTATCCATGTGGCACCTCCCTGTAGTCAGTATCCATGAGGCACCTCCCTGTAGTCAGAATCCATGAGGCACCTCCCTGTAGTCACAATCCCTGAGGCACCTCCCTGTAGTCAGTATCCATGTGGCACCTCAATGTAGTCACAATCCCTGAGGCACCTCCCTGTAGTCAGAATCCCTGAGGCACCTGAGTAGTCAGTATCCATGTGGCACCTCAATGTAGTCACAATCCCTGAGGCACCTCCCTGTAGTCAGAATCCCTGAGGCACCTCACTGCAGTCAGAATCCCTGAGGCACCTCACTGCAGTCAGTATCCCTGAGGCACCTCACCGGGCAGATCCTCCTGCAGTGCGCTGACTTCAGACTCAGTCCCTGCCTGAGACCCTTCCCATGACGTCACGTCCACACTGCCGCTCCCCTCCACCTCGGACCCCTCTTCCCCCCGGGAACTGGGGAGGTGGGGGTGGTGAGGGGGGTTGCTGTGGGGTGGGGCTTTCAGGTCCACTCTGTATCTCCAGTGCACTGGACCCCCCTCCCCCCTCTGTCCTTGGCGCTGCCTCCTCTTCCACCTCCGCTGCAACACGATCCAGCAGGCGGTCAGAGCCCCCAACACCAAGCTCACCCCCAGCACAGACGCCGAGATGATGACGGTGGTCGACGTGGACGCTCCTGGAGATTCCGGGGAGGTGGCTGAAGAGGTGGAGGTGGAGGGAGGAGGAAGGGGTGTCAGGTGCCTGGTCGGTGACGTCTCTGGGGGTCCGGCACAGCGGCGGTGGTGGTGTTCTCCAGCAGACCCTGCAGGGCGTGGCGGGCCCGACAGTAAATGGAGGTGACGATGGGGTCGCTGTCGTCGTCGACGATGGTGAGTCTGGAGAAGTAATAGTTGAGGGGTAGGCGCTGCCGCTTGCCCTGGACGTAGCCCAAGAACTTCGTGGACCGGTTCTCCGGGAAGCCGCCAGTGCCCGGGTCTCGTTGATGTACCACGTGACCGTCACCTCCCTGGGGTCGTCGAAGGTCACTGTGCACTGAAGGTGAAGGACGAATTGTTGATGATTATTACTTCGATCATACACACACATATGTGATGAAAACTCAGACAATAGAAAAGCATAGTTGTTCCAGCGAATTTCACTGATTTGCAATGAACAACACTGGCACACAATAACAACACTGTCACACAATGAACAACACTGTCACACAATGACAACACCGCTGATTCTCATGTATCTGTTGCTTCAATGTTGTGACGAACTCACAGACAATACTCGTTCACGTGTACGTCATTGAAATACTGTCACGAACTCACAAACAATACTCGTTCACGTGTATGTCATTGAAATACTATCACGAACTCACAGACAATACTCGTTCACGCGTATGTCATTGAAATACTGTCACGAACTCACAGACAATACTCGTTCACGTGTCCGTCGCTGAAATGCTGTGACGATATCTGGAAATTCGCGAATCTGTCTTTGAAATAAGGTAAAAATAATGATACAGATTTATGTGTTCTGCCTCTGTTACCACCAAAAAATGAGAGGGGGAAAGCGAAAACATTTTTGTTGTCTCATCAGACCAATAAAGATATCAAAGACAACTCATGCGCATGCAAATACTCAACTCATGCGCATTCAAATACTCAACTGTGTTGTCAATCAGAAACTATGTAATCAGTAGGATTCTGTCCAATATGGTTCTTTCGGTGCATCCAGTCTCTCTACATCAAAAGGATTCATGCTAATCGCTATTTACTTTCATGGACACAGTAATATAAATATTGAAACACCCGTCTACTGATACCCACCAAACTGACATGCTTATATCCGCCCCCCCCCCCCCCCCCCCCCCCCCCCCCCCCCCCTCCCACACTCCAATTCCTGTTCACCTGAAATACTGTCATAAACACCCAGATAGCAAGAAACAATACATGTGTGTGTGCGT
>JADBJO010001897.1:207804-215304 GCA_016801955.1 Conus betulinus | reverse complement strand
AAGTCATTACAGACTCAGCCATATGCCTTGCATCTTCACAAATGTCATACGAAGTACTGCCTTCCGTAGGCAATATCAAGCTTAGTAACGAAGTATTGCATTTAATAGGCAATATCAAGCTTAGTGTATCTAATGAGATTTCTCCTTCAGTACACACTATCAAGCTCAGTGCATTTATGAGATTTCGCCTTCAGTAGACACTATCAAGCTTAGTAATGAAGTGTTGCATTTAATAGACAACATCAGCGTTATTCTCTGAAGTGTCATATTCAGTAGACAGTATCTTTGTTGTTCTATGAAGTGAAGTGTCATCTTCAGTAGACAGTATTATTGTCATTCTCTGAAGTGAAATGTCATCTTCAGTAGATAATATCAACATTATTCTGACTCTCAGGGAGTAGGGGAGGAGGATTTTTCATCCAGTAAACGGGCAATAAGTCATAGCGTCAGCAGTGGCACCGAGCCACGCGGGGATCGAAGATTCACTTGCAATGGACCGCTGGAAGACCCTCAATAACCAGTCCTCGCTCATGATGCACCTAAGGGCATCTTCAGAGAGCAGTGGTGAACATGCAGACTAACCCTCATGATGGGCACTAAGGGCATCTTCAGAGAGCAGTGGTGAACATGCAGATTAACCCTCACGATGGGCACTAAGAGCATCTTCAGAGAACAGTGGTGAGCATGCAGACAACCCTCATGATGGGCACTAATGGCATCTTCAGAGACCAGTGGTGAACATGCAGACTAACCCTCATGATGAGCACTAATGGCATCTTCAGAGACCAGTGGTGAGCATGCAGACTAACCCTGCCACAACATCGCAACACTTGCATGCCTAAAGGAAGAAATATTTCCCAAGGTGTGGAGAAACTTTAGAAAAAAAAAAAATTTCATGCAACTCGTCACCGTAAGAAAAACTGTGTTCGTACTCTCGCTAATTGTTCAAGGGTTATTTCTCTTGAAAAAACAGTGAAGACAAAGACGCCCAGCGACTGAGCAAACAATGCCTGCAAAGATGAATGCTCATCACCATTGTTTCCATAAAACCGTGATCTGATGGAAGATTTTTGGTTACCAGCTCATCAAAAATTATTGTCATACTTGTATACTATCAAGAAAGAATTCACACACTCTACTTTTGTTGATCCGTGTTGCTAAATAATTTTTCATGATAAACCAGCGACTGAAAGGAAACACCTAACTTACTCTGACACTTTGGTTCGTTGCTCCATGTTCATCAATAGTTCATCATTACAAACGGCGACTACGAGGATACGTATTACCATACCTCAATGTAACAGGAACTCCCAGGGAGCTGCAGGTGGTGCTCTGATCATGGTGTCGACTTTCCATCTGACCAAAGTAATAGAAATGTTACTGTTAAGGAAAGGCAACTCTGAATTGTTCGTATAAGATAGAAAAAAGCGTAAGGTCACACTACCTAGGTGCACAATGGCCCTTAACACGAATTTTAAATGTTATTAGTAGAGAACCGCCAAGAAAACGTAGACAAACAAATCACTAGACAAAATAACACGACGAAATAAAAACATCACGGCAGGCGTCTTCGTAAAGACTGTCAACATCATGAACAACAGCAGCATATCGTCCTCATCATCAATGTCATCACCACCTCCACCGCCACCACCACAAACAGCAACAACAACGACATAACGGTTGTATAAAGTTACAGTACTCCATGGCCATGTTAGGGGCTTTTCCATTCCATATTGATTCCACGGGTATGTTAATAAAATTACTATTACTGCTATTACTACTCCTGCTGCTGCTGCTGCTGCTGCTGCTGCTACTGCTGCTGCTGCTGCTGCTGCTGCAGTTGTTACAACTCCTACTGCTACTGCTGCTGCTAATCCAGCTGCTACTGCTGCCGTTTCTACTACAGGTGCAACTATTGCAGCTACTGCTGCTGTTGATATTAATGTTAATGATGTTGTTGCTGCTTCTGCTACGATTATGGCTTGTAATGTGATAATAACACCAACTTCAATAATAATGATAATAATATTAATACTCTACTTATAATCATGATGATAATGATAATGATGATGATGATGATGATAATAATAATAATGTAGAAGAAGAAGAAGAAGAGGAACAAGAACAGTAACAACAACAACAACAACAGCAGCAGCAGCAGCAGCAGCAGCAAGAAGAAGAAGAACAACAACAACAACAACAACAACAACAAACAAACAAACAAAATAATAGTAAACAACAATATCGATGACGACAAAGACTAAACGATGATTGTGATGGTGATGAAGTGATAATGATGACGAAGATGATGATGACAGTGAAGATGATGATGACGACGAAGATGATGAAAGTGAAGATGATGATGATGATGACGAAGAGCAATGTCTCTCTCACACAGGACAGTCTTGGTTTGTGGCCTTGCTGTGACGGCGTGTGTCACCATGGCAACGGAAGAAGATGCGTTCTACGAGGTGGTGGAGCAATGGACGGGTCACTTCCGGGGCAAACTTTTGCATCACTGCCCCGCAGACACTGTACGGCTGGAAGCTGAGGATCAAGTTCCCCCAGGCCATTGACCACCTGCAGGTAACTGTCACCTCCCAGAGGCCATTGACCACCTGCAGGTGACTCTCACCTCACAGAGGCCATTCACCACCTGCAGGTGACTCACCTCACAGAGGCCATTGACCACCTGCAGGTAACTCACACCTCACAGAGGCCATTGACCACCTGCAGGTACTGTCACCTCCCAGAGGCCATTGACCACCTGCAGGTAACTCTCACCTCCCAGAGGCCATTGACCACCTGCAGGTAACTGTCACCTCCCAGAGGCCATTGACCACCTGCAGGTAACTGTCACCTCCCAGAGGCCATTGACCACCTGCAGGTGACTCTCACCTCACAGAGGCCATTGACCACCTGCAGGTAACTGTCACCTCCCAGAGGCCATTGACCACCTGCAGGTAACTCTCACCTCACAGAGGCCATTGACCACCTGCAGGTAACTGTCACCTCCCAGAGGCCATTGACCACCTGCAGGTAACTGTCACCTCCCAGAGGCCATTGACCACCTGCAGGTGACTCTCACCTCACAGAGGCCATTGACCACCTGCAGGTAACTGTCACCTCACAGAGGCCATTGACCACCTGCAGGTGACTCACCTCACAGAGGCCATTGACCACCTGCAGGTAACTCTCACCTGACAGAGGCCATTGACCACCTGCAGGTAACTCTCACCTCACAGAGGCCATTGACCACCTGCAGGTGACTCACCTCACAGAGGCCATTGACCACCTGCAGGTAACTGTCACCTCCCAGAGGCCATTGACCACCTGCAGTAAACTGTCACCTCACAGAGGCCATTGACCACCTGCAGGTGACTCTCACCTCACAGAGGCCATTGACCACCTGCAGGTAACTCACCTCACAGAGGCCATTGACCGACCTGCAGGTAGCTCTCACCTCCCAGAGGCCATTGACCACCACCTGCAGGTAGCTCTCACCTCATTGACCACCTGCAGGTAACTCTCACCTCACAGAGGCCATTGACCACCTGCAGTAGCTCTCACCTCCCAGAGGCCATTGACGACCTGCAGGTAACTCTCACCTCACAGATGCCATTGACCTGCAGGGTGACTCACCTCCCAGAGGCCATTGACGACCTGCAGGTAGCTCTCACCTCACAGAGGCCATTGACCACCTGCAGGTAGCTCTCACCTCACAGAGAGGCCATTGACGACCTGCAGGTAACTCTCACCTCACAGAGGCCATTGACCACCTGCAGGTAACTCTCACCTCATTGACCACCTGCAGGTAACTCTCACCTCACAGAGGCCATTGACCACCTGCAGGTAACTCTCACCTCACAGAGGCCATTGACCACCTGCAGGTGACTCACCTCACAGAGGCCGTTGACCACCTGCAGGTAACTCTCACCTCACAGAGGCCATTGACCACCTGCAGGTAACTCTCACCTCACAGAGGCCATTGACCACCTGCAGGTGACTCACCTCACAGAGGCCATTGACCACCTGCAGGTAACTCTCACCTCACAGAGGCCATTGACCACCTGCAGGTAACTCTCACCTCACAGAGAGGCCATTGACCACCTGCAGGTGACTCTCACCTCACAGAGGCCATTGACCACCTGCAGGTAACTCTCACCTCCCAGAGGCCATTGACGACCTGCAGGTAGCTCTCACCTCCCAGAGGCCATTGACCACCTGCAGGTAGCTCTCACCTCATTGACCACCTGCAGGTAACTCTCACCTCACCTCACAGAGGCCATTGACCACCTGCAGGTAGCTCTCACCTCCCAGAGGCCATTGACGACCTGCAGGTAACTCTCACCTCACAGAGGCCATTGACCACCTACAGGTGACTCACCTCCCAGAGGCCATTGACGACCTGCAGGTAGCTTTCACCTCACAGAGGCCATTGACCACCTGCAGGTATCTCTCACCTCACAGAGGCCATTGACGACCTGCAGGTAACTCTCACCTCACAGAGGCCATTGACCACCTGCAGGTAACTCTCACCTCATTGACCACCTGCAGGTAACTCTCACCTCACAGAGGCCATTGACCACCTGCAGGTAACTCTCACCTCACAGAGGCCATTGACCACCTGCAGGTAACTCTCACCTCACAGAGGCCATTGACCACCTGCAGGTAACTGTCACCCCTCATTGACCACCTGCAGGTAACTCTCACCTCACAGAGGCCATTGACCACCTGCAGGTAACTCTCACCTCACATAGGCCATTGACCACCTGCAGGTAACTCTCACCTCACAGAGGCCATTGACCACCTGCAGGTAACTCTCACCTCACAGAGGCCATTGACCACCTGCAGGTAACTCTCACCTCACAGAGGCCATTGACCACCTGCAGGTAACTCTCACCTCACAGAGGCCATTGACCACCTGCAGGTAACTCTCACCTCACAGAGGCCATTGACCACCTGCAGGTAACTCTCACCTCACAGAGGCCATTGACCACCCTGCAGGTAACTGTCACCTCATTGACCACCTGCAGGTAACTCTCACCTCACAGAGGCCATTGACCACCTGCAGGTAACTGTCACCTCATTGACCACCTGCAGGTAACTCTCACCTCACAGAGGCCATTGACCACCTGCAGGTAACTCTCACCTCACAGAGGCCATTGACCACCTGCAGGTAACTCTCACCTCACAGAGGCCATTGACCACCTGCAGGTAACTCTCACCTCACAGAGGCCATTGACCACCTGCAGGTAACTCTCACCTCCCAGAGGCCATTGACCACCTGCAGGTAACTCTCACCTCCCAGAGGCCATTGACCACCTGCAGGTAACTCTCACCTCCCAGAGGCCATTGACCACCTGCAGGTAACTCTCACCTCCCAGAGGCCATTGACCACCTGCAGGTAACTCTCACCTCCCAGAGGCCATTGACGACCTGCAGGTAACTCTCACCTCCCAGAGGCCATTGACCACCTGCAGGTAACTCTCACCTCCCAGAGGCCATTGACCACCTGCAGGTAACTCTCACCTCACAGAGGCCATTGACCACCTGCAGGTAACTCTCACCTCACAGAGGCCATTGACCACCTGCAGGTAACTCTCACCTCACAGAGGCCATTGACCACCTGCAGGTAACTCTCACCTCACAGAGGCCATTGACCACCTGCAGGTAACTCTCACCTCACAGAGGCCATTGACCCCTGCAGGTAACTCACAGAGGCCATTGACACCTCTCTCACACAGAGGCCATTGACCACCTGCAGGTAACTCTCACCTCACAGAGGCCATTGACGACCTGCAGGTAACTCTCACCTCACAGAGGCCATGACGACGACCTGCAGGTAACTGTCACCTCCCAGAGGCCATTGACCACCTGCAGGTAACTCTCACCTCACAGAGGCCATTGACCACCTGCAGGTAACTGTCACCTCATTGACCACCTGCAGGTAACTCTCACCTCAGAGGCCATTGACCACCTGCAGGTAACTCTCACCTCACAGAGGCCATTGACGACCTGCAGGTAACTCTCACCTCACAGAGGCCATTGACCACCTGCAGGTAACTCTCACCTCGCAGAGGCCATTGACCACCTGCAGGTAACTCTCACCTCACAGAGGCCATTGACCACCTGCAGGTAACTGTCACCTCATTGACCACCTGCAGGTAACTCTCACCTCACAGAGGCCATTGACCACCTGCAGGTAACTGTCACCTCATTGACCACCTGCAGGTAACTCTCACCCTCACAGAGGCCATTGACGACCTGCAGGTAACTCTCACCTCACAGAGGCCATTGACCACCTGCAGGTAACTGTCACCTCATTGACCACCTGCAGGTAACTCTCTCACCTCACAGAGGCCATTGACCACCTGCAGGTAACTCTCACCTCACAGAGGCCATTGACCACCTGCAGGTAACTCTCACCTCACAGAGGCCATTGACCACCTGCAGGTAACTCACCTCACAGAGGCCATTGACCACCTGCAGGTAACTCTCACCTCACAGAGGCCATTGGCCACCTGCAGGTAACTCTCACCTCACAGAGGCCATTGACGACCTGCAGGTAACTCTCACCTCCCAGGCCATTGACCACCTGCAGGTAACTGTCACCTCATTGACCACCTGCAGGTAACTCTCACCTCACAGAGGCCATTGACCACCTGCAGGTAACTGTCACCTCATTGACCACCTGCAGGTAACTCTCACCTCACAGAGGCCATTGACCACCTGCAGGTAACTGTCACCTCATTGACCACCTGCAGGTAACTCTCACCTCACAGAGGCCATTGACCACCTGCAGGTAACTCTCACCTCACAGAGGCCCTTGACCACCTGCAGGTAACTCTCACCTCATAGAGGCCATTGACCACCTGCAGGTAACTCTCACATCATTGACTACCTGCAAGTCACTCTCACCTCACAGAGGCCATTGACCACCTGCAGGTAACTCTCTCACCTCACAGAGGCCATTTACCACCTGCAGGTAACTCTCACCTCATTGACCACCTGCAGGTAACTCTCACCTCACAGAGGCCATTGACCACCTGCAGGTAACTCACCTCATTGACCACCTGCAGATAACTCACCACACAGAGGCCATTGACCACCTGCAGGTAACTCTCACCTCATTGACCACCTGCAGGTAACTCTCGCCACAGAGATGCCATTGACCACCTGCAGGTAGCTCTCACCTCACAGAGGCCATTGACCACCTGCAGGTAACTCTCACCTCACAGAGGCCATTGACGACCTGCAGGTAACTCTCACCTCACAGAGGCCATTTACCACCTGCAGGTAACACTCACTTCATTGACCACCTGCAGGTAACTCTCACCTCATTGACGACCTGTGCGTTCATGTGCGTCCACTTCAATAGGCCGTTTTATGTGCGTCCTCGCTTCAATAGGCCGTTTCATGTGCGCCCTGTCTCAGATGGGCCGTGTCATGTCACTCAAAAGAGCCGCTTTTCGTACACTTTTAGTCAAAGGACCCTTT
>JADBJO010001897.1:185304-200304 GCA_016801955.1 Conus betulinus | reverse complement strand
CCAGTCCTCACCCATCTCACATCTCCCACCATCCCAGTCATCTCACCCATCCCAGTCATCTCACGCATCCCAGTCATCTCACCCATCCCAGTCATCTCATCCCACCCATCCCAGTCATCTCACCCATCCAGTCATCTCACCCATCCCCAGTCATCTCACCCATCCCAGTCATCTCACCCATCCCAGTCATCTCACCCATCCATCTCATCACCCATCCCAGTCATCTCACCCATCCCAGTCATCTCACCCATCCAGTCATCTCACCCATCTCAGTCATCTCACCCATCCCAGTCATCTCACCCATCCCAGTCATCTCACCCATCCCAGTTATCTCACCCATCTCAGTCATCTCACCCATCCCAGTCATCTCACGCATCCCAGTCATCTCACTCATCCCAGTCATCTCACCCATCCCAGTCATCTCACCCATCCCAGTCATCTCACCCATCTCAGTCATCTCACTCATCCCAGTCATCTCACCCCTCCCAGTCATCTCACTCATCCCAGTCATCTCACCCATCTCAGTCATCTCACCCATCCCAGTCATCTCACCCATCTCAGTCATCCCAGTCATCTCACCCATCTCAGTCATCTCACTCATCCCACTTACTTAGTCAGACAAGATGTGGAGTTCTCAGGAAGACGTTTAATTTGTTGTCCCTCTTTCACCTTCCCCTCATCTCCCTTACTTTCGCCAAAAAGGAAATCACATGTGCCACACAAAAAGATGATAGATATGACGTACATATGTATTTCTGAGTGACATGTTTCAGGATGAACCAGACCAAAGGGCGCAGAAGAGTGAGAATGAAGCTCCTTCTATGGCCAGGCGTGGGGGAAGACTTGAAATGCCTTTCTCTTTTTTCCCCCCCTAACGCTCCCATGACGGCTTGACAATGCTTGCTGATCAACGTGGCTGCAGTAACGATCTAAAATGCTTAGATTTAGATTCAGAAAATGTCGTGAGAACATGGACATGACGTCATTATGACCACGCTACAGATGCATCACCATATGACTGTGATGATTTAGATGTGATTATGGATGTATCACTCGGCCTGCCCCCCCACTGTTATCATCACCACAATGTAAGTGCACTGACCTGTGAACAGAAAGACCCCCTAAACATTAAAAGAAAAGAAAAACACTACTCTCTTCTTTTTAAATCATCGTTGTACTGTGTATATGTACTAAGGAATGACTGATGCTAATTCTAAATCAGTAGCTTTTCAATTTCAAATTTCGTGCATAGTGTACATTAAAGTTTTGTCAAACAAAATGTTCTAAAAACATACATTGCACTTGTGGCATGCACGTTTTTTTTATCACTGTTCGAGAGTATTTCAGGTAGTTTTAATATCGCGTGGGTTGATCAATTTAATAACGCGTGAGTTGATAAATTTAAGAACGCGTGAATTGATCAATGTTCATCATTGTAATTTTTTATCCTCTGACATTCATAAACACTCAGTTACTGCTTTTCGTTTTCCATAACATTTAAATTCCAGTCCAGCCGCTACAGATCTGTGATCTACTTCAGTTCGCTTCTTTGTCCAGCCGCTACAGATCTGTGGTCTATTTCGTTTCTTTGTCCAGCCGCTACAGATTGTGATCTATTTCAATTCGTTTCTTTGTCCAGCCGCTACAGATCCTTGATTTATTTCAGTTCGCTTCTTTGTCCAGCCGCTACAGATCTGTGATCTATTTCAGTTCGCTTCTTTGTCCAGCCGCTACAGATCTGTGATCTATTTCAGTTCGCTTCTTCGTCTTCTGGGAGGGTCAGCAGATCTGTGGTCTATTGCAGCTAGCTTCTTTGTCTTCTGGAAGGGTCAGACCTATTATGACATCCGCGGTTCGTCTCCCTCCACAACCACATCCTACACCCCTCCATTTATTTTAAGCTCCTTTCCACTGGTCGGTTTCCCCACATCGATATTTCCAGATACGACTTCAAAATAAACTGGTCTATTAATCATATGTAACATTTCACCCCTTTCCCCTCCCCATCTCTCCCCTCCCCCTCCCCCCCCCCTCCCCCGGGCCTCCCGCATGCACACACAAAATTCCCGTTTTTCCACCATTCAGTCACACATTTTCTACCGTTATCTGTAATCCATTTACGCACATTAACTTACCCCATCCTAGTTCCCCCTTCCCCCTTCCTTCTCCCCCCCCTCCCCCCCCCCCCCCCCCCCCCCCCCCCCCCCCCCCTTGTGCTCGCACACACACACACACACACACACACACACACACACACGCGCGCGCGCGCGCGCGCTTTTTTGTTCATTCATTCATTCGTTCACTCACTCACTCGTTATGTTTTTTTCATTCAGTCGTTTAATTTTTTTTCTTCTATTTTTTTTTTTTCCCGTTTATTCATCGTGCATTACCTCCTTCACTAACGTGGCCGATCCCTCCGGACAGATCTGGAGGGCGGAAGTGGCGGGAATGAGCTCCCTTGACGACGACGGAAGTACGTGGTTCACCTGACCCACATGTCATGGAACCCGGAGCTGGCCGACAACCCTGTGTGCCTGGACTTCAACGCCTTCAAGTCCTACCCCGAGGCCCCCGCCTCCGTCAGCGGCCAGTTCACCCGTATCTGCAGCCAAGACCAGTGGGTAGACATTCCCGGGGGGAACTGAACTGACCCCGGCACCGGTGACAGAAAGCATGGTGGTCAGCAGTTAACTGACGACACAGTCACGTGAGACGCTACAACTGTTGTCTGTTTCGGGTGCAAAATGGCCGGATGAAGGACAGACAGAGAAGCTACAACAACAATGACAGCAGCAGAAGCAACAACATCAACAATACGCCTAGCAATAAATGAAAAAGCAAAAAACAACAACAAACTTTTCTTTTTTTTTTTTTTTTTTTTTTTTTTTTTTTTTTTTTTTTTTTTTTTGGGGGGGGGGGGGGGCGGGGGGGCGGTCATACTTTTATCTTATTCTTTTCCTGTATCGTTATCCTGCAACCATAACAGGCTGATGAATCTGAAACTAGGGCACGACACATGATGCGCTTACAATTACATTACAATTACAGTGGGAGTGGGGATGAGCTGTCTATGGAGTAGGCTACATGTTCAGACAGAGTTTTCAATGTGTAGTTTTAATACAGAAGACTTTGTGAATTGACATTAATGATTTTCATCGAATAATCAAACTATTGAGACATAAATGTTTATGTAAATGTTTCTAGAAAAGTTTTAAACGCATTTGTGCTTTCTAGACGCTGTGGAAGTGAGTTCCAGACTCATGGTCCAGAGTAAGCTAGGCTGGGTTTGCACTGATCAAGGCGTGGGTAGGGAGAAGGAATTTCTTCGAGCCAGAAGAGCTGTTCAATCTTGTAAAAAGGCATTAATATAGCATGGTATGGTATCTGTTGAAATTGGAAACGTAAATGATATCTTGTTGAATTTTGTTTGCTTACTTAGAGGAAGTATTTTCAGTGCTTTTTAGTTTTTTCATCTGTTGTTAGAGGTAAGGCTTGAAGGAGTAGCTTTGCTGCACGTCTATGGAGAGAGAGTTCAGCCTTTTTGTTCCATACTATTGAACCGTAATTGATATTTGACATTATGCATGCGTCGAAGAAAAGTTGAAGCGCGGTACTGTTGACATAGCGCTTTAAATGTGATAACAGGAAGAGTTTTTGAGATGATCTTGCACAAATCATTGAGATTGCCATTTCATTTTCTGGAGGAGCCTAAATACTATCGAGAACCTTGTTTATCTAAACTAAATTCACTGATGACATGCACTAAATCTGATGTTATACGCAATTTATCTTTGTTTTTGTAAAAGGCATTTAAATATAGAGAAATGGCTACTTCAGAGTGTTGCTTGATGTGCTGCCATAGCTGTAGTATTGTATGGCATGATGAATTGTTATTTATGCACATTTACTCCTTCGTTAGGGGCTGAGGCCAACATGAATAAACCATTATTCATTCATTCATTCATTCATTCATTCATTCTCTTCTCTCTCTCTCTCTCTCTCTCTCTCTCTCTCTCTCTCTCTCTCTCTCTCTCTCTCTCTCGTTCCTCCTGCTCTCTCTCTCCTCCTCCTGCCTCTCCTGTCTCTCCCAAAAGAGTCTGGAAAAACTCTGCCTGCGTCTCGTCCACACACACACATACAAGATCTTGCACGCACAGACAGAGAGAGAGAGAGAGAGAGAGAGAGAGAGAGAGAGAGAGAGAGAGAGAGAGAGAGAGCATGCACACGCTCATATCTGTGCTGCACACACAGTTACTGCACAGCAGTCACAGCAGTCTTGTCAGCAGCAGTCACTTCAGTATCGGCCTTCCACAGTTCACGTTTCCTAACGTCCTCACGAATCGCACAAAACCAAGTCCTTTAGTGAAGTGCATTTACCTCACAGTTGAAGTGCATCTACCTCACAGTTGATGAAGCGCATTTCCCTCACAGTTGATGAAGTGCATTTACCTCACAGTTGATGAAGTGCATCTACCTTACAGTTGATCAGGTGCATTTACCTCACAGTTGATGAAGTGCATTTACCTCACAGTTGATGAAGTGCATTTGCCTCACAGTTGATGAAGTGCATTTACCTCACAGTTGATGAAGTGCATTTGCCTCACCATTGATGAAGTGCATTTGCCTCACAGTTGATGATCAGGTGCATTTACCCTCACAGTTGATCAGGTGCATTTACCTCACAGTTGATGAAGAGCATTTACCTCACAGTTGATGAAGTGCATTTACCTCACAGTTGATGAACCACATTTACCTCACGGTTGATGAAGTGCATCTACCTCACAGTGGATGAAGTGCATTTGCCTCACAGTTGATGAACCGCATTTACCTCACATTGATGATGAACCTCATTTACCTCACAGTTAATGAACTGTATTTACCTCACAGCTGATGAAAACAACAGCAGCAACAACAACACAACAACAACAACAACAACAACAATAATCTCCGCTGTTTTATAGCGGTAACGGTTGTGAAGAACAAGAATAGGGAGGGGGAGGGAGAGGGTAACAGAAGGAGGTAGGATGAGGACATCAACCTTGAGGGAGGTTGTGAGATGTGAGGGATGAAGAAACGGGCGGAGGGGGAGGGGATGTGGAGGGAGGGGGGGGGGGGGGGGGGGAAGAGAGAGAGAGAGAGACAAGACAAGACAAAATTCTTTATTTACGAGGATAATAGATAAGCACTGATGTGCTTTTTTTTTTTTTTACATCCAGTCCTCGCCCTGAGTAGGGACTACAACATGCAGTGAAATCAATCAATGTAAGAAAGCAAAGAAGCAAGCAAAGCGGTCATGTAATCATAAAGGAACATCAAATGAAAATAGAAAAGAAATGAAAACAAACAAAAACAAAAAAGAATAATAATTATCAAACAAAAATTAGAAATAAAGATGAGAATAACAATAATGAAGAGGAAGGAGAGAGTGGAGGTAGGGAGGGAGTGTACTACAAAGTACAAGATCAGCATGTATGAAAAGAGAGAGAGAGAGAGAGAGAGAGAGAGAGAGAGAGAGAGAGAGAGAGAGAGAGAGAGAGGTGTGTGTGTGTGTGGTGTGTGTGTGTGTGTGTGTGTGTGCGTGCGTGCGTGTGTGTGTGTGTGTGTGTGTGTGTGTGTGTGTGTGTGTGTGTGTGTGTGTGTGTGTGTGTGTGTGACTCAGCACTAATAGCCACAGGCACGGAGTCAGTCCACAGTATCGTTTGCCATGGAACCATGCTACCATCACTTCCAGCAGAATAGCTGCTTCTCTGTGGGCACACTGGTATGACCAGTTCTCCACCAGTCAAATCGATCTGTCTGCATCTCTCTCTCTCTCGGAGAGTCTCTCTCTCTCTCTCTCTCTCTCTCTCTCTCCTCTCTCTCTCTCTCTCTCCCAACACTGCAACTCTCTCTCTCTCTATTTGTCCATTGACCACCATCTCAAACAGGCAATCTCTAATAGCTCTCTCTCTCTCTCTCTGTGGGCACACTGGTATGACCAGTTCTCCACCAGTCAAATCGATCTGTCTGCATCTCCTCTCTCTCTCTCTCTCTCTCTCTCTCTCTCTCTCTCCTCTCTCTGTGTCTCTCTCTGTCTCTCTCTGTCTCTCTCTCTCTGTTACAAAAAAAACTGCAAAGGATTTGTCTGCGTGTGACCAAGCCGGTCAATGCTACCGTAGCGCGCGCGCGCGCTCGTGTGTGTGTGTGTGTGTGTGTGTGTGTGTGGTGTGTGTGTGTGTGTGTGTGTGTGTGTGTGTGTGTGTGTGTGTGTGTGTGTGTGTGTGTGTGTGTGTGTGTGTGTGTGTGTGTGTGTGTGTGTGTGTGTGTGTGTGTGTGTGTGTGTGTGTGTAGGCAAGACCTCGGGGGATATAGTGAGGGGGTGTCTGCAGCGGGGGACAGAGGGAAAAACGTGATAGAAAAAAAAATTAACAGCTTTTTTTTTTTTGCTATATAATAGTGAACGTCACAGAACACACACACACACACGCGCGAAGTCAGGAGAAGAAAAGGGGGGAGAGGGGCACCTAGGGGAATGTAAAGACTTTGCAAAATATAGATCATAAAGACAGACCTAGGTGTAACACAGACCAAGGTGTAACACGGACATAAGGCGAACACAGACCAAGGTGTAACACGGACCTTATGGAACACAGACCAAGGTGTAACACGGGCCTAAGGGGAACGCAGACCAAGGTGTAACACGGACTTAGGTGTAACACGGACCTAGGTGTAACATGGACCTAAGGGAAACACAGACCTCAGTGTAACATGGACCTAGGTGTAACACAGACCTAAGGGAAAACACAAAGGTGTAACACGGCCGTAGGTGTAACATGGACCTAAGGGAAACACAGACCTCAGTGTAACATGGACCTAGGTGTAACACAGACCTAAGGGAAACACACCTCAGTGTAACACGGACCTACGTGTAACACGGACCTAAAGGGACCACAGACCAAGGGGGAACGTAGATCTCTGTGGATGGTGACCCGGGGAGACAGAGCTCAGGTGTAGCATTCCACAGTGCATGCTCAGCCACAACTAGACCGTCTCCACAGAACGCCACTCAAGGGACATAACCGCACGCAGTTCTTCTTGCAGCAATGAATAAAAGTTTGAACGTGGTCCAACACTGTCTTAGCTCCCTTTGTTCATCTCCGCGTCATCACAGAAGTACGCACGAGAGGAGAGGATTTACGGTACAGCCAGTCACGCATGCAGATACAGGGGTGGGGAAGAGGAAGTGGGGGGAGGAAGGCGCACGCGAGCGCGCGCGCGCGCGCGCACACACACACACACACACACACACACACACACACACACACACGCACGCACACACACACGCGCGCGCGCGCACACAAACACACACACACACACACACACACACACGCACACGCACACGCACACACACACACACGCGCGCGCGCGCGCGCACACACGCACACACGCACGCACGCGCGCACCCCCCCCCCCCCTCACACACACACACACACACACACACACACACACACACACACACACACACACACACACACACACACACACACACACGTTGTCTACCAACGTCACCCATATTAGGCCTAAGTTTGTCGAATCAGTTGTACAGCTGCGTACCGTTACTTTCTCGAATGTGTTCTCACTTTCTTAAAAACGAAACACACACACACACACACACACACACACACACACACACACACACAAGTGTATTGATTTTGTGACCAATATTTAAGCTTATTATTGGCTTCCTCAGGGTCAATCTGTGTGGTGCCTTCCTCAAGGTCATTCATTTATATATAATAATGTAAGTACAAAAATGATATTCTGAATGCAGGAGGGAGGGACGTGTGTGTGTGTGTGTGTGTGTTGTCCAAAGAGGCGGTGGGGGGGGGAGGGAGGGTCAACATACGCCAGCCGAAACAACACACTCTCACCACCTCCCTAAATCCACAACCCCGCTCTCCCTCCAACCCCACAGTGCGGGCTGGTGCATACAATCCCCCGGACAGCACGGGTAGGGGACAGTTTTGGCTGGGATACCGGGTTACTCTGTCCTAATACACATACAATGTTTACAGAAAAAAAATGCTTTGTGTATTCTCAGGTAGGGGGCGAGATAGGGTGGTGGAAGCGGAAAAATACCGCTACAGTATTACGGGTGAGGGTCGGATGATGGAAGGAGAAGATTCAACAGTATTTCGATGCCGGGTGAGAGAATGGGTGTGGAGGGTGTGGTGTGGTGGTGGTGGGGGGGGGGGGGGGGGTGGGGGGGGGGGGGGGGGGGGGGGGGGGGGGGGGGAGGAGGATCGGCAGAGGAAGGGGTTACATTTTGTAGATCTTGAAGTGGTGGCCTAATGTTGTACAACCTTGACCTTCGAGCAAGGTCGTGTCGTCTGCTTCTTCCTGATTTTGACTTATTTTCGTATGCACAGCCAACATGGCGTATTCTCATATAATAGCTGTTGATACTAATTCGGTCAAAAGAAGACAACTGATGTCATTATGACGCGATGATACGGGCCAAAAGAAGCTCTCAGTGGTGTTCCGAACGAACTGCTCCCGCATGTCACGTGACTGCACTGACTGCACGCAGGTCTGTGCCATTCGATCGTGTGTGCCCCTCAAAAGTGTGCAACTGATGATGTACTTTACAGCAACGACGTCGGTTATTTGCCTTTAGCGACAGAAAATCACGACAGTCTTCGCTGAAAAAATAGGTAAGTTGCTGTTTCTAGGAAAAAGTTGCTGTTTCTAGGTTTTCTTTCTTCCAGTTTTTATGGCACTAGTGAAAGTCCCTTATCTGTTACCCAACAAACTGTAAATTGTAGACCATGTAGTTTGATAGGCTACACTAGTCCTATTGTTTGATGTTTTGAAGCGTAGGTCAGCCAACTGATCTGACGGTTGCTGGGTCGAGTTTTCGAATCATAGACGAAATGAGATCAATCTCCATGCATTCGACATTAATATTTATGGGTGTTTCTATCCTGTAATTGTATCCGCCACACCCCAACTTCTCTCACGTCGTCTCCCCAACCTCTGTACACTGTATGTGTGTGTGTACGTAGTTGAATCGGAGACTGTGTTCTGAAATTGTTATAAGAGATGAGATGGGTGCATACGGTGATTTATTCTGTCCTCGGAACTCGGATTCGTAAGTCTAGATTGATCCATGCCAAAGACAGAATTTGTCGTCACTCAGTGAGTAGAGGTATGTCGGTGAAGGGGTCACAAGTGTACACCTTAACGTTCATTTCACTCATATCCCCCACCTCCAAACACACACACACACCCACACACACACACACACACACACACACACATAACACACACACACACACACACACACACACACACACACACACACACACACCACACACACACACAAACACACACAGAGTTTCACTAACATTGCTCCCCCCTCCCCCATTCGCCCACCCACAGTAGGTGAAAAACACCAAATCTTTGTTATAAGACAAATTGTTTGCCAGTGCATGATTTCCACTAAATGCTTATTTTGTTCTGTATCTGGATTTGTAATCTTTCAAACTGGAAGCGGCACACCTTTTATGAGTTTATGGAGAGAATGTCAAGATGGGGAGAGAGTGATATTCCATCCACCTGAAAAAGACTAGTAACTTGACACATTGTGTTGGCACACTGGGTGCATGCAGGCCCAGCTAAATGACTTTGAATGTCCGATGTCTTGACAGCTGATCTCTTTTTTCCACTTCATCCAATACACCACATGCATACTGTTTAGGGTAGAGAAATGGTGTGTTTCGTTGTAATAATCCAGGATTATTCACTTCTCTGACAGCTGCATACCAGCTGCCACTGTCTTCTGTTTTGTTTGGTTGGGTTTGCCTTCGATCTCAGTCTTAGTCAGCATGCATTAGCATTCTGGGTTTTTCTATTTTGGCCTTTCCACATTATGTAAAATCTCTCTCTCTCTCTCTCTCTCTCTCTCTCTCTCTCTCTCTCTCTCTCTCTCTCTCTCAGTTGTACTGCTGCTCTTGTAGCATCTGTTTCAGTAATCTTATCTTATCTCCTAAATGAAAATTCCCACTTGGAAGCCATTCATCTTTTCTCTCTGAATCCTTTGTTGGTAATCGCCACATCAAATATGAACTGATAAAGTGCTTAATTTGCGCCTTATGCTATCTTTCAGTCTACCCCAGTCTCTCCCATAGTTTTTATGTACATTTGTGTATCCACGCAAGCGAGTGTGTGTGTGTGTGTGTGTGTGTGTGTGTGTGTGTGTGTGTGTGCGTGCACATCAATACACACTGGAAACACACCAGCTTCATATGATTTGTCAAAACGGGCAAAGAATGGACATGAATACACATCGTCATCAAACAGTTTGTTAAAATGGATGAAGAATATAATGGAATCACTTCAGCATCAAATTATCATGGATACAGATCAACATCAAATTGTTTGTTAAAAGAGACAAAGAGTATGAATGCACGGAATCACATCAACACATATAGTTTGTCAAAACAGACAAAGAATGAGCACAGATGCATATATCAACATCAGTTTGTTAAAAGTGACAAAGAAGATGAATGCATTGAATCACATCAAATTGACATGGATACAAATCGTCATCGGACAGTTTACTAAAACGAAAGTAAGAGGCAGAATATAAATCATTGTCCTGTCAACATCAAATTGGCATGCAAACACACCAGCATCATCAAACACTTTATTAAAGGAGAATATAAATCATTGAATCATATCAACATCAAATTGGCATGGATACACACCAACATTAAACATTTTGTTAAAACAGGCAAAGAATGTGCTCATGTATGCAGTATTGGATGAATGGCAGACAGACAGAGAGACAGGTTTACATCACAGAAACTGGGAAGACTGGAGTGAGGAGCAAGTCATCTTTATCCTCTCCCTCCAAGTGTTATTTCCCTTGGGATGCAGGGAGTGTCTGTTATGACATACGTACCCTTCCTCATCTTGTTTGTATTCTAAAATAGATAAGTGTTCATCAGATCTGTCGTTGGTATTGTTGTAAGTCAGTGTAGACTCATTTCCTTTGTCTATCTCTTTAGGGAAGTTGGTGCTGGTGATATCCTGCAGTATGTGGATGTTACAGTTGTTACTTGACTTTCAGGATATGAAACAGTCGTAATCAGGTCATTTTGCAAACAGTCTAAAGCACAGACAATTTCTGATCAAGTGACCGAGGGGCAAACGTAGTAGGTTAAGAAGAAGGAAATGAATACAGCCATGAGGGCAAACACAATAAGGAGGCAAGGAAATAAAAAATAATGCAGTCATGGGAAACATTGTTCCCTTGATGAACTAGAAAAAAAAAGAAAAAAGAAAGAAAAAAGCAATAGTAAACAAAGAGAAATAACGAAAACATGAACAAAAAAATATGAAGTGCTATATCTAATAATTGCTTGTCTCAAGAAGAAGGTTAAGCTTTAAGTTCCACAGCTTAATGGCAGTTAGAAGCCGTGAACTGATTGAGACTCACCATGTTTGGGGCCTTCCATGATGGAAGGCAGAATGGGGCATTGCAAGATGGAAAGCTGGGCCCATCTTTCACTATCTGCCGATCTAACCTTTCTTGACCTGAGTCAGTATCTATTTTTGTGTTGGGTGGACAGAGGTGTAAAAATCTGACCCCATGTTGAGTAGACAGAGGTGTAAAAATCTAACCCCATGTTGAGTAGACAGAGGTGTAAAAATCTAACCCCATGTTGGGGGACAGAGGTGTGTAAAAATCTGACTCCATGTCGGGTAGACAAGGGTGTAAAATATCTGACCCCATGTTGGGTAGACAGAGATGTAACAATCTGACCCCATGATTTGTTCACACTCACAGACATCAGCTCTTTTTGCAAGTAGGTCCTTTCTTGCTTGAATAAAGGACTTAAATTAAGCAACACACAAATCCCACAACTCTTTGATAACATCTCTTCTGAGGGGCTATGGCCTAACAGAATAAAGATCTGAATCTGAATCTGAATCTCTCTCTCTTTCTGACATACACACTCACACACACCCTCTGTCTTCCTGACATACACACTCACTGTCACACACACTCTCTCTCTCTTTCTGACATACACAGTCACACACACACTCTCTCTTTCTGACATACACACTCACACACACTCTCTCTCTTTCTGACATACACACTCACACACTCTGTCTCTCTTTCTCAGTCACACATAAACACTTCACTGCAGATGCCATGAAAATCATGTTAAGAGATTTATGTCCACCTGGTATGATTGGTGAGTTTCTGAACGAGAGGAATATTTTTCATCTGATTTTACATTGAATGGAAGAAAGATCTGGCAGCTGTTTTTTTTTTAATGAGATTGTGTGTGTGTGTGTGTGTGTGTGTGTGTGTGTGTGTGTGTGAGTGTGTGTGTGTCACTGTGTGTGTGTGTGTGTGTGTGTGTGTGTGTGTGTGTGTGTGTGTGTGTGTGTGTGTGTTGACTTCAGTGAGGTTCAACCCTGATAAGGCAGGTTTAAAAATACATAGAATCTAAATGAAACTCTTTCTTTCTCTCTTCCTGTCTCCGTCTCGTGTTTGGCTGGCTGGCTGGCTGGCTGGCTGGCTGGCTGTCTGTCTGTCTGTCTGTCTGTCTCTCTCTCTCTCTCTCTCTCTCTCTCTCTCTCTCTCTCTCTCTCTCTCTCTCTCTCTCTTGTGCACGTGCATGTAAGCATGCACACTCTATTTCACCTTATCTTTATCCCCCTCCTTCTCTCCTACACACAGTCACCTACTCTCTCTTTTCTTTACCCCCCCCTCCCCTCCTCTCTCTCTCTCTCTCTCTCTCACTCTCTGTCTCATTCAGACATGCTCAACACCAGTGTGCTTACTTCAAACCTCTTAAGTCTGCATACATACATAAATGTACATGGTCATTACATAAAGCATAGTTCAGGATAAACCCCACCCACCCCCACCCTCCACCCCCACCCCTACTGCGCCTCTCTGCCCATACCCACCAGTGTGATTGACCCCAAACACAGGCACTTCAGGCACTGACTGAGCCCATCAAAGGGACAGGGCCTACACACATCACAGCCAAGACAGTGCCTGTTACACATGTCGCAGCCAAGACAGTGCCTGTTACACATGTCACAGCCAAGACAGTGCCTGACCTGCCTTCACAGGGACAGGGCTTACACACATCACAGCCAAGACAGTGCCTGTTACACACGTCACAGCCAAGACAGTGCCTGTTACACATGTCACAGCCAAGACAGTGCCTGTTACACACGTCGCAGCCAAGACAGTGCCTGTTACACATGTCACAGCCAAAACAGTGCCTGACCTGCCTTGATAGGGACAGGGCCTACACACATCACAGCCAAGACAGTACCTGACCTGCCTTAATGTTGAAGTGCTATACCTAAAGCTCATCCTCCAGTCCTAGGCATGCACTCACTCACTTTCTCTTACACACACACACACACACACACACACACACACACACACGCACACACACACACTCTCTCTCTGTCTCTCACATGCACACACACACACACTCTCTCTCTCTCTCTCTCTCTCTCTCTCTCTCTGTCTGTCTCTTTCTGTCTGTCTCTCATATGCACACACAGACGCACGCACGCACGCACACATGCAGTCTCTCTCTCACTCTCTCTCTCTCTCTCTCTCTCTCTCTCTCTCTCTCTCTCACACACACACACACACACACACACACACACACACACAAAGATTCAAAGATTTTAATCCTGCGACCCCTTTTGGGGCATGGAGGACTTGAAACAAATCAAACCAATAGAAATAAAACAAATCAAACATCAAAATTTTTCCTATAATTAACATACTGAATGTAATGTTACACAACTTTACTAAGTTACAAAAACTTTCACCAAGATTAGCAACACTTTCTTACTACCACAAAGCAAACAACAATAGTTAAATGCGGACTTTGTATATGTAAATTTTCTGGGTATAAACTGATTTCTAATGTTGTTATATTTGTTACATTTCATTACAAAAATGAAATTCATCACACCAAGGTTATTCTGGTCACAGTCCCGACAGAACTGTTCATCGTGAGGTATCCCAAATCGTCTGCCAATTTCTATCATGAGTTTTTGATTGCCACAGCGAAACCGAATCAGTGGGTATATATAAACCTCAGGTAACATTTTAATATATTTTTCACGTCGAAACTCTGTTTTAAAATTTCTGTCAAATAAACACTTATTACTAGATTCTAAAGCATCATTCCATGCACATTTGTAAATGTATTCTATTGAATTACAAACATTTTTACAAAGACTGTGAACAGACGAAAACTTTTGTGTCTCCCGCACACATTGAAATCCGGTTTCTATTAGGACATCCTGTATACACATCAACCACCTGGATGTAAAACCCTGATTTGTGTATAAATCATATAATACCTGATACAATCTAGATGAATATTTGTTTGTTTGTGGAGAAAGTAAGGATGACCAGAATTTTATCATTTGTGCATGTACTTGAACTGAAACAGGATACATTCCTAGTTCTCCGTATATCAATTCTTTTTTGGTAGAACGATTTAAATGAAAAAGATGCTTAAAGAATTTAAGCTGAAAAGTTTCCATTAGCTTTAAATCACTATATCCCCAAATTTCACAGCCATATCAAAGCAGTACCATTGACTGCTATAGGTCCTGTACAATGTTTATAGGCAAATCTTGAAATCTTGCCATCTTTAATAAAGAAAACATTGTACACTGCGCTTGGTCATACAAATACTTCTTACATTTATAAAAATTTCCTGTTCTGCTACAGATTATACCTAAATATTTGAAAGTGTGTACTATTTCTGTACACTGGTTTTTGAATTTTAGTTTTTTTTTTCCCTTGCGTTATTGCGTCCATTAAAGACTACACCTTTTGTTTTTGCTACATTAACATTAAGCTTCCATGTACTACAGTACTCGCTTAATACATCAAGAGCATGCTGTGAACTGCCAAAAAAAAATCTGCAATAATAATTTCATCAGCATACAAAA
>JADBJO010001897.1:172804-182804 GCA_016801955.1 Conus betulinus | reverse complement strand
TTTTTGGTGACTTTACAGTTTGATTATCCTACTATTAAAGGCAATAAACAAAAATCTTATTACATATTTCTAAGTAGTTAAAAAAAACATTTATATTAGACAACCGCATATGCAATTGCGAGATAGGTATGTTGTCATATGTCAGCATAGCTTTTACATTTTTAGCACCTTTGACTTGAAACTTTGAACAGTAGTAGACCATAGTCAGACGTAAAAACAGACTACAAGCAGATCTCTATCGCATTTCATAAGACCACAATGCAAATGTGAAAAACATGAAAATCTAAAATCTCTCAACCCTTTTCCCTCTCTAAACAGACATCTTTAGTAATAGTCTGTTTTTAAGTTAGATATGTCCTGAATCTGTGCAGAAAATTTCAAGTCAATCTGATAAAAATTGTGGATTTTATGCTGACATAAGTAACTTAACTATCCAAAAAACGCTGCAACAGAGAAAATGGCATTTAAAAGTTTAAAAACAACAAAAGTAAGTAAAAAAAATGACAAATGTCATAATGACAAATGAGCATGCATAATGCTCACATGGGCTATTCATGGGCGCCTGCTAAATAGAATTCTTCAGTTTCTCCTGCTAAGTGAGCACCTTCATAGGTTCTTTTTCTTCTTGAAGCCTTCACCGCAGGCGTTGCTTGAACAAATGATGCTGTGAATGATGCGCGCACAGTCCACTTCCTCAGAACACAGTTTTGTGTAGAAACCTTGTGGCATCCCTAATTCAGTAAAAACACCAAGCCTACCACTCTCCCCATCATTGTAGACAATACTGGCATCTTCTACAGCAAGAGTCAGTCTTTTTCTGCCTACAAAAGAAGTTTTGGAGCACGGCTGCCAGATGATGTTATGCAGGCTCTCATTTGTATTTTGTGACCCACCATGTGCACCTTTGTTCAGCAGGGAGTCTTGTGTGAGCATGTCAAACACAGGCTTGATTTTCTGGCAAACATAATCAGGGAAGGCGTTTTTTTTTTTTTTTGGATCCCCTTTTCCAGTTTTGGATGGACACCCACCACCCACAATTGCTATGCTCCCTGTCATGATGCCCCCATATTGCCCAAATATCCTTTTTCATCTGCGTGACATTCTGTACATTGTTTCTAATAGCAGCCCCAAAGTGACCCTGAATTTTTAGAATAGCCTTTTTCTGTCAGCTTTCCCTTACCCCCTATCCTGTTTGTGATTTTTCCATGTTGCAATTTGAACTGCTTGTTTTTGTTTTCAGTGACACTTTTCATTAGATGTCTGCCCATTCTTTTTGCAATGCCCACAACACTCTAGTCTCTCTATGCTGGTATCCTACACATTCTGCTCATGTGCAGACTGTGTATGACGTGTCAGCTAGTCATGTTTGCTTGGTAAGCCTTGACGTTGGTCTACTGCCTGCTTGGTGCTTTGGGGCTGATGTCTGTGGGGCAATCAGGATTGGGGGAATCTAGAGCACGCCAGTTGATTGTTCATGTCGTTCTTGGCATAGGCAGATGTTGTTCTTAGTCAGATCATGATCATCTGTGGACTGCTGAAGTGGAGTGTCAGATTCCTGCCTTGACTCAGTGTCCAGCTGATCTGAGCGTTGTTTCGACCGTGGACACATGGTACAATGAAATTAACAATGTATGTACACTTCCATCGGGTTCACTATCATTTCACATGAGTTTAATGTACCGTTCGAACCTAGGACAGATGGGCAGAATGAAGTGAACAATGAACACTTCATCAGGTTCACTCATCATTCAACATGAGCCTTGCATTGTTTGAACCATGGCGATAATTGTGGTAAAATGAAGTGAACAATGAACACTTCATCAGGTTCACTCATCATTCAACATAAGTGTAGGTGATTGGTAGCTGACTGGTACAATCTGATGATGGACAGTGGCGTCAGTGAAGGCTGTCACACTCGGAATTGTTGCCCTTGGGATCTGTTTACACCAGCAGAGGCCAGACCCTTGATGTTCATAGGTAGGATCAGGGATCCTACAGTTACAAACTCCCATCTTGATGTTCACAGGTAAGATCAGGGATCCTACAGTTACAAACTCCCATCGTGATGTTCACAGGTAAGATCAGGGATCCTACAGTTAGAAACTCCCATCGTGATGTTCACAGGTAAGGTCAGGGATCCTACAGTTACAAACTCCCATCGTGATGTTCACAGGTAGGATTGGGGATCCTACAGTTACAAACTCCCAACTCAGTCTGTCCTGGGAGATATTGTGAGCGACATTTCTACAGGTAGAATTGATGATCCAGCCAGATCGCAGTCCCTACTGTGACATGTATCTGTTTGTGCTCTTTTTTCTTCTGACAGGTTTTTTTTTTTTTTTTTCTTCTTTTTTTTTTTTTTTTTTTTAAGAGAGCAATGTCACAAGGTTAGGCTCATGGTAGGGCTGCTGTGGGTTTTGACACAATAATAAAGTACATACAGTGTTATGTTTTGCAGCAATGACTCTAGGTTTAATTTCATGCTTTGCTGTAATGAAAGTATCTCTGTACAAAAGATGCTTTTCAGTAATAATGGTGTGTGTGAGTGTGTGTGTGTGTGTGTGTGTGTGTGTGTGTGTGTGTGTGTTGTGTGTGTGTGTGTGGTGTGTGTGTGTGTTTGTGTGTGTGTCTCTCTCTCTCCTATAATTTTAATCTTAATCTTAATCATAGTCTCTCTCTTACTGAATTGTTGTACGGTTTTAGTACATTTCCATTTTCAAATTATTACAATTTATGCTTAATTACTAACCTTCGTTTGCTGTTGTTTCCCTCTTTCTTTTCTTCTTGTTCCCTTTCTTTCTTGCCTGCTCGTTTTCTTTCTCTTTCTTTTTCTTTCTCTTCTTTCTCTTCTTCTTTCTCTTTCTCTTCTTTCTTTTTCTCTTCTTCTTCTCTTCTTTCTTCTCTTTCTTTTTCTTTTCTTTCTTTCTTCTTCTTTTCTCTTTTTCTTCTTCTTCGGGATCTATTCTCTTCTTTCTCTGCTGTCTTTCTTTCTGTTCCCCTTTCTATTTCTTTTCTTCTTTTTTTCTTTCTTTCTTTTTCTTCTTTTCTCTTTTTCTTTCTTTTCCCTTTCCTTCCTTCCTTTCTTCCTCTTTCTTTTTTCTTTTCCTCTTCTTTTTCCTTTCTTCTTTTTTTTCCTTCTTTTTCTTTTTTTTTTCTTTTCTTCTTCCTTTTCCTTCTCTTTCCCTTTTCTTCTACTTTTCTTTTCTTCTTTTCTTTCTATCTTTCTCTTCTTTCTTCTTTTTTTTCTTTTCTTTCTTCTTTTTCTTTTCTTTCTTTTCTTTCTTTCTTCTTTTTCTCTTCTTTTTTTCTTTTTTTTTTTCTTTTTCTTCTTTCTTCTTTCTTCTTTCCTTTCTTTTTTTTCTTCTGTCTTTTCTTTTCTTTTCTTCTTTCTTCTTTTCCAATTTCTTCCTTCCCTTTCTTTCTTTCTTTTCTTTCTTTCTTCCCCCTCTTTCTTTTTTTTCTTTTTTCTTCTCGTTGTTCTTCTTTTCTTTTCTTCTTTTTTCTTTCTTTCTCTTTCTTTTCTCTTTTTTTTCTTCCCGCTTTTTTTCTTTTTCTTGTCCTCTCTCCTTTTCTCTTCTTCTTTCTTCTTCTTTCTTTTTTCTTTCCTTCCTCTTCTTTCCTTTTTCTTTTCTTTTCTTCTTTCTATTCTTTCTTCTTTCTTTCTTCTTTCTTTTCTTTTTCTCTTTCTCTTCCTTCTTCTTCTTTCTTTGGGTCTTTTTCTTCTTTCTTCCTCTCCTCTTTTTCTTTTCTTTTCCTTCTTTGTTTTTCTTTCTTTCGTCCCTTCCTCTTTTCTTTCCTCTTTTCTTTTTTTCGTTCTTTTTTCTTTTCTCATTTCTGCTTCTCTGTTCTTTTTCTTTTTCCTTCTTTTCTCCTATCTTCTTCTTTCTTCCTCTCTTTCTTTCTTCTCTTTTTCCCTTCTTCTTTCTTTCCTTCCTTCTTCCCTTCCCATTTCTTCTACTTTTCTTTTTTTCTTCCTTTCCTCTTCTTCTTTCTTTCTTTTTTTCTTTTTTCTTTCCTTTCTTTCTTTTCTTTCTTTCCTTCTTCTTCATTCTCTCTTCTCTTTCTTCTTCTTTCTTCTTTCTTTCCCTCTTTTCTTCTTCTCTCTTCTTCTTCTTTCTTTTTTTCTCCCCTTTTCTTCCTTCCTTTTTCTTTCTTTCCCTTCCCTCTCTTTCCTTTCTTCTTCTCCTTTCTTCTTTCTTTCTTCTTCTTTTCTCTTTTTCTTTTGCTTCCTTCTTTCTTTTCTTCCTCTTTCCTCTTCCTCTCTTTTTCTTCGCTCGTCTTCTTTCTCTTCTCTTCCCTTTTCTTTCTTTCTTCCCCCTTTTTCTTCTTCCTTCTTTCCCGTTCTTCTTCCCTGTCCTTTCCTTCCTCCCTTTTTCTCTTCTTTTCTTTTTCCCTCTACTCTTCTTCGTTTTTTTCTCTTTCTTCTTTCTTTCGTCCCTTTTTATTTCTTCTTTCTTTTTCTCTTCCTTTTTCTTTCTCTTCTTCCTTCTTTCTCGGTTCTCTTTTCTTCTTTTCTTCCTTCTTTCACCCTTCCGTCCTTTTCTTCTTTCTTCCTTCTTTCTTTCCTTCTTTTTCGTCTTTCTCTTTCCTTCTTTCTTGGGTCTTCCCTTGGTCTCTCGCTTCTTCTTTTCTTTGGCTCTTTTCCCATCTTCTTCTCAGCGTTCCCCCTTCCTCTCTCCTTTCTTTCTCTTTCTTCTTTTCTCGTGCCTTTTTTGGCGTCTTCTTCTTTCCGGGCTTCTCTTCTCCCGTTCGTTTCTCTTCTTCTTCTTCTTTCGTCTTCTTCTTTTCTTGTTTTCGTGTTCTTTTCTCCTTTTCTTCCTTCTTTCTTTTTCTAAGTCCTTTCTGGATCTTTCTTTCTTCGTGCTTGCCTTGCCTCGTCCGTCTTTCGCTTTCCTTATGTCCTTCTTCTTTCTTCTCCTTTGGCTTCCTTCCTGTTCCCCTTTCTTTTCTCGTTTTCTTTCTTTTCTCTAGTTTCCTGTCTTCGCCTTCTTTTCCTTGCCTCTTGCTTCTCCTCTCTTTTTTCCCTTTTCTTATCTTTTCTTTTTTACGTTTATCTTCTCTGTTCTTTATCAATTTCCATTTCTTGCTGCTGCTTCGTCTTCTGTCCTCCTTTTTTCTTCTCTCCATTCTCTTCCTTCCTGTCTTCTTTTACTTCTTTGCTCCCCTTTCTTCCCCCCTTGTTCTGTTCTTCTGTTGTGGCTTCTTTCTTTCTCTTTCGTCCCGGCTTCATTTTACTTGGTTCTGGCGCCTCTGATTTCTTTTCGTTCTTCTTTCACTTTTCTTCTTTGGCTTTCGTCTTCCCTTCATTCTTTCTGCATTTACCCTTTTCTTATCTCTCATTCCTTTCTCTCGCTTTCCTGCTTGGCTGTTCTTTGGGCGTTCTGGAGTTCATCTTTCGTCTTTCCTTTTCTTTTTCTCTTTTCTTGCTTTCCTCTTTTCCTTTCTGTTTCTTTTTCTTGGTCTTTTCTTTCTTCTCTTTCTCTTTTCCCTTCCTTTTCTTTCTCTCTTTCTTTCTATCATTCCTTTCTTTCTTTTGTTCCTTATCGTTGGCTTTCTTTCATCTTTCTTTCTTTCCCTTGCCTTCTGTTCTTTCTTTTTTCCTCTTTTCGTTTCCTTCTTTTGTTTTCTTTCTTCTCCTTTCTTTTCATTTCTTTTCTGCTTCTGCTTACATATTCTTGGTCTATGTCTTATCTCTCTTTTCTTCCCTTTTCTTGTTTTCTTCCTCATTTCGCTTCCCTCTTTTCTCTTTGCTACTGCCTTTTGCTTTCGTTTCTCCTTCTTTCTTTCCTTTTCTTTACTCGGTCCTTTTCTGTTCCTTTCTTGTCCCTTTCTCTCTTTCTCCTATCTTTCGTTTTTTCTTTCTCTCTTTTCTTCGCTCCTTCTTTTCTTGTTCTTCTCCGGCCCTTTTCTTTGGGTTTCCTGCCTTTTCTTTTCCTTTTCTCTCCTTTCCTTCGTTCCTTCCTTTGCCCTTTCTTTCTTTCTCTTTTCTTTCGGCTCTTATCCCCCTTTCTGCCATGTCTGGGAACATTGTCGTGTTCGCCTTTCTTCGGTCCCTTTTCTTCTTTCTCTTGTTCCTTTCTTCTGTTTACTCTTTCTTTGCCGTCTTTCGCTTCTTCCAATCTCTTTCCCTTGCCCTTTTTCTTCCTTTCTGTGTCCCTTTCTAATCTTGAGTCTTCTTGGAACGCTTTTCCTTTTCTTGCCTTGTCGACGGCCATCGTTTCTTCCGCTGCTCTCTTTCTCGATGCCCTTCTTTTCTCTCAACATGTCTTCACACGCTTCACGTTTCGACTTTTTCATTTGTCGTCTCGTCTCTGCGTTTTCTGCCACTTCTTTTCTTCTTGTGATGTTTCTTTGTTTTCCTTTTTCTCTTTCTTACTCTCTTTCTTCTTGTCCCTCTTCTTTCCTATCTTTCCCTGTCTCTGTCTGGGGCCTTCTTTCCTTCCCTTTCCTTCTTTGTCTTTCTCACACTTGCTCTTCTTCTCCTGCATTTCGGCTTTTCCCTCTTTCCTAATATCTTCTTTCTCGTTTCCTTTCTTCTTCTCTTCACTTTCACTCTTGCAGTCTTCTCTTTTCTTCTTTCTCCTTGTCCGTATTTTTCTTGTTTCTGTGTCTTTTTTTCCTTCTTCTATCCTTCCTAATCTTTCTTCGGTCTTCCTTTTCTTTCTTTTCTTCTTTCATTTCTTTCCATCCGTCTTCCCTTTCTTTCGTACCCTTTCTTAGCACATTCTTTTCACCCTTCGTCTCGTTCGCTTTCTTCTTGTCTCTTTCCCAGTTTTTCTATCTATTCGATTGTTCTTTCTTATTGCTTTCTTTCTGGCGTTTCTTTTTTTTCTGAATATCCCTTTTTTTTGTTTTTGTTCTCACTTGTTGTTTTTTGTTTTTGCGTTTTTTCCTGGTCGTCAACTCCCTGTCTTGCCTTGGTTGCAGCTGGCTGTTCTTTCTTCCTCGCTTGAATTGTTATCCCCCTGCTTCTTTGTCCTTCTAGCTTTTTGCTCTTTAAAACTGGGGCATCCATTTGCATTGTTCTCTTTCTTTGTTTTCTTTCTCTTCCTATCTTCTTGTCTTCCAGTTTCTTTCTTTATCCTTATTCTTTCTCCACGTATTTTTCCTGGTCCCTTTCCCCTTTCTCTTTTTTTTGTCTCTGTTCTTTGTCCCTTGTCCTGTCTCGTGTTGTCCCCCTTTCTTTCTCTGTCTCTCTGTCTCTTACTATCTTCCTTCCCTCGCTCTTGTCTTTCTTTTCGTTTCTGTCTTTCTTTCCTTTTACCTCCCGGCCTTCTTCTTTCTTTCCTTTTCTTCTTTCTGTTCAAAATGTTTCTGTTTCCGCTTGTTTCTTTCCCTGTCCGTTGGTTTCTTTCTTCTTGTGTTGCTGTTTTTGGTGTTTGTGGTTCTTTGGTCTTTCTTATATCTTAATCTTGTTGTTGCTATTGTTGATGCTGCCATTGCGGCCCTTACTTTCACACCAGTCTTCTCTTTCTGCTTGCAGTTGTTTTTCCTTTAGAAGCGTCCTCTTTCTTCTTTGGCTTTGCCGTGGCCGCAGTATGCCTTTCGCTGGACGATTTGATGGCATGTGATGACTGTCTTCCCTTGACTTGACGGGTCTTTGAACACGCACTTGCTTATATTCTTCTTGAATATGCTGTTCTTTCTGATTATTCCTGCTGATGAGAGGTCTCTTCGGCTTTTCGTCCCTTTTCCTTTACTGTCTGATGTTGCGTTTCTTTAATGAACTATGTCCCTGATGCGATGATGGCTTTGCTGAGATTCCCCCATGATGCCCCCGCCCATGACGCCCGACGACGACGACGACTAGCACGACGACGACTTTTCTGTTCGCCGCCGCCGCCGCCGACGACTTCGCTGATATTGACCTTACCCGCCATCCTGAACTCTACGTTTGAACACATATGTATATATCATTAGTGGAGAACGTACATACATGCTGTTGTTGCTTCCTCGTCTACCCTAGCCCCCCCTTCCCCCCCTTCCCCCGAGGCCCAACGATTTCCCACTTCTAATGTGCAAGCTGCCTACATCGCTTCATATGCATTACACGTCTCGCATTCGCATTCTCTTCACTCTCTCAAGCCTCTCTCTCTCTCCGCTCTCGCCATGCTCCTCTCTCTACGCCGATCAACCTCTCTCTCTCTCATCTGTGAGCCCCCATCCCCCATAACCCATTTGGTTCTCAGTTCCTGCAGGCTCCTGTCATATTCTTTTTACTCAGCCTCTGTCGTTATTCATGCTCATTATAGTCTCGTTTTTTATACATTTCCATTTCTCCGTACCCTCATGCTGCTCCCCCTCTCCCTTCCCTTTCCTTTTTTTGTTTTTTTTTGCCCCCCCCCCCCCCCCCCCCCCCGATTCCATCTCACGTTGCTAAATACCTTCTAATGTATTTTCACCTTCCCTTCATTATTGTAATTTTCATTTTTATTTATTTAATTTTGTTTGTTTGTTTATTATTGTTTATGTTATTATTATTATTTCTTTCATGTTCATTTCTCTTCTATTTTCATTTGATGTTCCATTATGATTGCATGACCCGCCTTGTTTTGCTTGTTTGCTTTCTTACATTATTTCATTTCACTGCATGTTGTAGTCCCTACTCAGGGCGAGGACTCGATGTAAAAAAGTACGTCAGTGCTTATCTATTATCCCCCCGTAAATAAGAATTTTTGTCTTGTCTTGTCTTGTCTTCTCTCTCTCTCTCTCTCTCTCTCTCTCTCTCTCTCTCTCTCTCTCTCAATCTGCCCTCTGCCATGATCTTTTTCATATGATTATTTTTTAATAATTTCATCATGCGGAGGGGGAAAAAAAAAAAACAACTTTTTTTTTTAATCTGTCTGCCAGAGAGAAGACAGCTGCGTCCAGTGGCTACAGTTTGCTCAGACCTTCGTCCATCCTCCCACCCCCAGCTCATACCTCCCTCCCTTCCTCCACCACCATGCCAGTAAGTATGACCTCCACATGTATGCTGTATGTTTTCATCTGCACCTGTCAACAAACATAGGGTTGGTCATAGTGTTGCTAGTGTGTTCTCTGTTGTGATTTGCAGTGTTGGTGTTGTAGTGAAAGGGCCTGATATAATTGCCATGACAAGGGTGCTTTTTTCTGTCCAGTGATGTTTATGATGTTGGCAGTGTTGATGTTGCTGGTGTGATTAGCTGTCAGATACATGGAGGATTTGCTTTTTGGCTAGAGTCCCACTGTAGACAGTGTTAGGTGGGCCTTAGCATTCAAGGCCTGTCTGTCTGTCTGGCTCAGTGCACAATGTGATGTAGGCCTTAGCATTCAGGGCCTGGCTCAGTGCACAATGTGAGGTAGGCCTTAGCATTCAGGGCCTGGCTCAGTGCACAATGTGAGGTAGGCCTTAGCATTCAGGCCCTGGCCATCACTGTGGTTCAGTGCACAAACAGCTGTGGGTTAAGTCTTCCCTGTAGGACCCTCTCCTCAAGTCTTGTCCTTCTGTCCCTGGTGTATGCCGACAATGAGCTGTGAACTCTGCACTGTGTGGTGTATGCCGACAGTGAGCTGTGAACTCTGCACTCTCTGTGGTGTATGCCGACAGTGAACTCTGCACTCTCTGTGGTGTATGCCATCAGTGAGCTGTGAACTCTGTGGTGTATGCCGTCAGTGAACTCTGCACTTTCTGTGTATGCCGTCAGTGAACTCTGCACTCTGTGGTGTATGCGACAGTGAGCTGTGAACTCAGCACTCTCTGTGGTGTATGCCATCAGTGAACTCTGCACTCTCTGTGGTGTATGCCGACAGTGAGCTGTGAACTCTGCACTCTCTGTGGTGTAAGCCGTCAGTGAACTGTGAACTCTGCACTCTGTGGTGTATGCCGACAGTGAGCTGTGAACTCTGCACTCTGTGGTGTATGCCGACAATGAGCTGTGAACTCTGCACTCTGTGCTGTATGCCAACAGTGAGCTGTGAACTCTGCACTCTGTACTGTATGCCGACAGTGAGCTGTGAACTCTGGTGTATGCCGTCAGTG
>JADBJO010001897.1:165304-167804 GCA_016801955.1 Conus betulinus | reverse complement strand
GGAGGCACAGAGTGTGTGGGACAAGTAAGTGTCTTTACTTCAGTCTGTCTGCCTGGCCTGGCCCTGGAGGAAAGGGGGGGGGGGGGGGGACTGAGGGGGGGGGACTGAGGGAGGAGAAACAGGGGGTGAGGGGAGGGAGGATAGCTTTGTTTGGCAAGTGTGTGTCTGTTGGGGTCTTCCACCTGTCTTTGGAGGAGAGGAGGGGGTGGGGATGGGGGTGGGGGATGGGGTTGCAGCTGTCTGGTCAGCAAGAATGCGGCTTTGTGTCCAAATTCCCAAAGAAGTTGACAGAATGGTACAAATCACAACCCAGATGTAACATTGATATGCTTCAAGAACAAAAGAGGCGGAGATGAAAAATGGCAGAAAAGAAGTGTCAGCTTCTTCCTGTTTAAAACCCACCATGTCTTGAAGAGACATCAGGCAAATCTTGCCTTAGAGGGCCAGGCGTCACAACAGGACAAGTTGTCCAGTTCTGTTTGGCCCTGAGTGGTGTCCCATGTCCCACAACTGCTCACTTCCTCACAATGGTCACACTGCAACTGCTCACTTCCTCAAATGGTCACACTACAACTGCTCACTTCCTCAGAATGGTCACACTACAACTGCTCACTTCCTCACAATGGTCACACTACAACTGCATTATTCCCCACAATGGTCACACTACAACTGCATCATTCCTCCAATGGTCACACTACAACTGCTCACTTCCTCAAAAATGGTCACACTACAACTGCTCACTTCCTCAGAATGGTCACACTGCAACTGCTCACTTCCTCACAATGGTCACACTACAACTGCTCACTTCTTCCTCCAATGGTCACACTACAAACTGCTCACTTCCTCACAATGGTCACACTACAACTGCTCACTTCCTCACAATGGTCACACTACAACTGCTCACTTCCTCACAATGGTCACACTACAACTGCATCATTCCTCCAAATGGTCACACTACACAACTGCTCAATTCCTCACAATGGTCACACTACAACTGCTCACACTTCCTCACAATGGTTACAATACAACTGCACTTTCTCGTTCAGGGCCAGCAGAGTGAGTTGGGCATCCATGGTTGTTCTGTCTGTCTCCTGTCAGAAGAGCGTCCATGGTTGTTCTGTCTGTCTCCTGTCAGAAGAGCGTCCATGGTTGTTCTGTCTGTCTTCTGTCAGAAGGGCATCCATGGTTGTTCTGTCTGTCTCCTGTCAGAAGAGCGTCCATGGTTGTTCTGTCTGTCTGTCTTCTGTCAGAAGGGCGTCCATGGTTGTTCTATCTCCTCCTCAGAAGTGTCCATGGTTGTTCTGTCTATCTCCTGACAGAAGAGCGTTCATGGTTGTTCTGTCTATCTCCTGTCAGTATCGTCCATGGTTGTTCTGTCTATCTCCTGTCAGAAGAGCGTCCATGGTTCTGTGTATCTCCTGTCAGAAGAGTGTCCATGGTTGTTCTCTATCTCCTGTCAGAAGAGTGTCCATGGTTGTTCTGTCTATCTCCTGTCAGAACAGCGTCTATAGTTCTGTCTATCTCCTGACAGAAGGGCATCCATGGTTGTTCTGCCTATCTCCTGTCAGAAGAGCGTCCATAGTGGTTCTGTCTGCGTCCTGTCAGAAGAGCTTCCATGGTCTATCTCCAGTCAGAAGAACGTCCATGGTTGTTCTGTCTTGTCTCTCCTGTCAGAAGAGCGTCCATGGTTGTTCTGTCTATCTCCTGTCAGAAGAGCGTCCATGGTTGTTCTATCTATCTCTTGTCAGAAGAGCGTCCATGGTTGTTCTGTCTGTCTCCTGTCAGAAGTGTCCATGGTTGTTCTGTCTATCTCCTGTCAGAAGAGCGTCCATGATTGTTCTGTCTATCTCTTGTCAGAAGAGCGTCCATGGTTGTTCTGTCTGTCTGTCTCCTGTCAGAAGAGCGTCCATGGTTGTTCTGTCTGTCTCCTGTCAGAAGTGTCCATGGTGGTTCTGTCTATCTCCTGTCAGAAGAGCGTCCATGGTTGTTCTGTCTATCTCTTGTCAGAAGAGCGTCCATGGTTGTTCTGTCTGTCTCCTGTCAGAAGGGTGTCGGCCTTGTGGGCTGTGTGTCTGTGCTGAACAACACTGGTCTCAGGTTGAGGAGCGGGTTAGGGAGGGGATGGCTGTTTCTGGCAAATGTTAGTGTTGGTTACATGTCTTTTGTCTGAGGGGGATAGCATTGTGAAATCAAGTGTCCTTGTTTTGTCTATGTCTTTTATCTGAGGGGGATAGCATTGTGAATCAAGTGTCCTTGTTTGATCTATGTCTTTTTATCTGAGGGGGATAGCATTGTGAATCAAGTGTCCTTGTTTGATCTATGTCTTTTATCTGAGGGGGATAGCATTGTGAATCAAGTGTCCTTATTTGATCTATGTCTTTTATCTGAGGGGGATAGCATTGTGAATCAAGTGTCCTTTGTTGATCTGTCTTTGTCTCTGAGGGGATAGCATTGTGAATCAAGTGTCCTTGTTTGATCTATGTCTTTTATCTGAGGGGGA
>JADBJO010001897.1:82804-162804 GCA_016801955.1 Conus betulinus | reverse complement strand
TTGATTTTGATGATGATGATGATGGTAATGATTATGATGGTGATGATGATGGTTATGATGATGATGACGATGATGATGATGATGGTGGTGATGATGATAATGGTAATGATGGTGATGGTGATGATGATGGTGATGGTGATGATGATGATGGTGATGATGATAATGGTAATGATGATGATGGTGATGATGATGATGATAATGATTGTGATGGTGATGATGATGATGATCCTAGTCACACTGTCACCATATGGGGCGATGGTGATGGAGATAATGATGATGGTAATGATGATGATGGTGATGATGATGATGATGATGATGATGATCCTAGTCACACTGTCACCAGACGGGGCGATGGTGATGGTGATAATGATGATGGTAATGATGATGATGGTGATGGTGATGATGATGGTGATGGTGATGATGATGATGATGATGATCCTAGTCACCTGTCACCAGACAGGGCGATGGTGATGATGATGATGATGATGATGATGATGATCCTAGTCACACTGTCACCAGACGGGGCGTGTGGACCTGTGTGGCCCTAAGGTGACGGGCCATGCTGGGGCTGTTCTGGACATCAAGTGGAACCCCTTCAACGACCGCATGATCGCCTCCTGCTCGGAGGACTGCACTGTTAGTCTTCACCTTGCTTGTCTGTCTGTCTGTCTGTCTGTCTGTCTGTCTGAGTCTGCCTTTCTTTCTCTCCTATGGTCTATCTGCAAACTGGTCAATCCCATGAAGACACAAATGAATGTATGTGATTTGATGAGAATTAAATGGTTGGATGGTTGGTAGGTCAGCCTCTCATAGTATGTGTGTTTCTCTCTCTCATTGTCTGTGCAGTAATGTCACAGCCCATTTGCCTCTGTGTCTGTTATCATGATCAGTCTGACAGTGTATGTGTGTCATAGCCCATCTGTCTTTGTCTCATCTGTCTGTGTGTGTGTATCATGGTCTGTCTGCCTTTGTATCATAGTCTGTCTGTCTGTATCAGTTTATCTGTCTGTGTTAGTGTGTATCTGTATCATAGTACATCTGTCTGTGTATCTATATCATAGTCCATCTGTCTGTGTATCTTTATCATAGTCCATCTGCCTGTGTATCTGTATCATAGTCGATCTGTCTGTGTCTCTGTATCATAGTTAATCTGTCTGTGTATCTGTGTAATCCATCTGTCTGTGTGTCTATATCATAGTCCATCTGTCTCTGTGTATCTATATCATAATCCATCTGTCTGTGTATCTGTATCATAGTTCATCTGTCTGTGTATCTATATCATAATCTATCTGTCTGTGTGTCCTTTTTATCCATGTAGCCTTGTCTGTCTGTGTGTTTGCACTGGAACTTTTGTCTGCTGGAAATGTGACTCCCTACCTCCTTCATAGGACCTGTGTTGAACAGTGAGTGTGTGTGTGTGTGTGTGTGTGTGTGTGTGTGTGTGTGTGTGTGTGTGTGTGTGTGTGTGTGATATGTGTGTGTGTGTGTGTGTGTGTGTGTGTGTGTGTGTGTGTGTGTGTGTGTGTGTGTGTGTGTGTGTGACTAATGATGGGCTGTATCAGTGTGTGGGATGTTACAGATCATTCATGATGGGCTGTATCAGTGTGTGGGATGTTCCAGATCATTCATGATGGGTTGTATCAGTGTGTGGGATGTTACAGATCATTGATGGGCTGTATCAGTGTGTGGGATGTTACAGATCACTAATGGTATACTGTATCAGTGTGCGGGCTGTTACAGATGTTATAGATTGTTACAGATCATTAATAAAGGGCTGTATCAGTGTGTGGGATGTTACCTGATGTTACAGGTTGTAACACATCATGAATGGAGTGCTGTATCAGTGTGTGGGCTGTTATGTTACAGGTTCTTACAGATCGCTAATGGTGTACTGTATCAGTGTGTGGGCTTTTACCTGATGTTACAGGTTGTAACAGATCGTTAATGGAGTGCTGTATCAGTATGTGGGCTGTTACAGGAGTTACAGGTTGTTACAGATCATTAATGGAGCGCTGTATCAGTGTGTGGGCTGTTACAGGTTGTTACAGATCATAAATGGTACGCTGTGTCAGTGTGTGGGCTGCTACATGATGGCACACAGGTTGTTACAGATCATTAATGGAGTGCTGTATCAGTGTGTGGGCTGTTACCTGATGTTACAGGTTGTTACGATCAGTAATGGAGTGCTGTATCAGTGTGTGGGCTTTTACAGGTTGTTACAGATCATTAGTTGGGGCCTCTATCAATGTGTGGGTTGTTACAGGATGTTACAGGATGTTACAGATCATTAATGAAGCGCGGTATCAGTGTGTGGGCTGTTACAGGTTGTTACAGATCATTAATGGAGGGCTGCATCAGTCTGTGGGCTGTTACCTGTTGTTGTTAAAGATCATTAATGGGGTGTTGTATCAGTGTTTGGGCTGTTACCTGATGTTACAGGTTGTTACAGAACATTAATGGTGTACTGTATCAGTATGTGGGCTGTACCTGATGTTATAGGTTGTTACAGATCATTAATGGAGCTCTTGACCAGTGTGTGGGCTGTTGCATGATGTTACAGGTTGTCACATATCATTAATGGAGCGCTGTATCAGTGTGTGGGTTGTTAAAGGTTGTTACAGATCATTAATGAAGTGCTGTATCAGTGTGTGGGCTGTTGCAAGTTGTTACAGATCATTAATGGAGCGCTTGACCGTTGTGTGGGCTGTTACCTGATGTTACAGGTTGTTATAGATCATTAATGGAGCGTTGTTATCAGTGTGTTGGCTGTTACATGATGTTACAGGTTGTCACAGATCATTAATGGAGGGCTGTATCAGTGTGTGGGCTGTTGCAGGTTGCTACAGATCATTAATGGAGGGCTGTATCAGTGTGTGGGCTGTTGCAGGTTGTTACAGATCATTAATGGAGGGCTGTATCAGTGTGTGGGCTGTTGCAGGTTGCTACAGATCATTAATGGAGGGCTGTATCAGTGTGTGGGCTGTTGCAGGTTGCTACAGATCATTAATGGAGGGCTGTATCAGTTTGTGGGCTGTTGCAGGTTGTTACAGATCATTAATGGAGGGCTGTATCAGTGTGTGGGCTGTTGCAGGTTGTTACAGATCATTAATGGAGGGCTGTATCAGTGTGTGGGCTGTTGCAGGTTGTTACAGATCATTAATGGAGGGCTGTATCAGTGTGTGGGCTGTTGCAGGTTGTTACAGATCATTAATGGAGGGCTGTATCAGTGTGTGGGCTGTTGCAGGTTGTTACAGATCATTAATGGAGGGCTGTTATCAGTGTGTTGGCTGTTACATGTGTTACAGGTTGTCACAGATCATTAATGGAGGGCTGTATCAGTGTGTGGGCTGTTGCAGGTTGTCACAGATCATTAATGGAGGGCTGTATCAGTGTGTGGGCTGTTGCAGGTTGCTACAGATCATTAATGGAGGGCTGTATCAGTGTGTGGGCTGTTGCAGGTTGCTACAGATCATTAATGGAGGGCTGTATCAGTGTGTGGGCTGTTGCAGGTTGCTACAGATCATTAATGGAGGGCTGTATCAGTGTGTGGGCTGTTGCAGGTTGCTACAGATCATTAATGGAGGGCTGTATCAGTGTGTGGGCTGTTGCAGGTTGCTACAGATCATTAATGGAGGGCTGTATCAGTGTGTGGGCTGTTGCAGGTTGCTACAGATCATTAATGGAGGGCTGTATCAGTGTGTGGGCTGTTGCAGGTTGCTACAGATCATTAATGGAGGGCTGTATCAGTGTGTGGGCTGTTGCAGGTTGCTACAGATCATTAATGGAGGGCTGTATCAGTGTGGGTGGGCTGTTGCAGGTTGCCACAGATCATTAATGGAGGGCTGTATCAGTGTGTGGGCTGTGTGCAGGTTGCCACAGATCATTATGGAGGGCTGTATCAGTGTGTGGGCTGTTGCAGGTTGCTACAGATCATTAATGGAGGGCTGTATCAGTGTGTGGGGGGCTTGCAGGTTGTTACAGATCATTAATGGAGGGCTGTATCAGTGTGGGGGCTTGCAGGTTGCTACAGATCATTAATGGAGGGCTGTATAGTGTGTGGGCTGTTGCAGGTTGCCACAGATCATTAATGGAGGGCTGTATCAGTGTGTGGGCTGTTGCAGGTTGCTACAGATCATTAATGGAGGGCTGTATAGTGTGTGGGCTGTTGCAGGTTGCCACAGATCATTAATGGAGGGCTGTATCAGTGTGTGGGCTGTTGCAGGTTGCTACAGATCATTAATGGAGGGCTGTATCAGTGTGTGGGCTGTTGCAGGTTGCTACAGATCATTAATGGAGGGCTGTATCAGTGTGTGGGCTGTTGCAGGTTGCTACAGATCATTAATGGAGGGCTGTATCAGTGTGTGGGCTGTTGCAGGTTGTTACAGATCATTAATGGAGGGCTGTATCAGTGTGTGGGCTGTTGCAGGTTGCTACAGATCATTATGGAGGGCTGTATCAGTGTGTGGGGCTGTTGCAGGTTGCTACAGATCATTAATGGAGGGCTGTATCAGTGTGTGGGCTGTGCAGGTCAAGCTGTGGCAGATACCCAGGGACGGGCTGGTGGTGCCACTCACCAACTGGTGGGTGGATCTACACGGCCATTCACGGCGAGTCGGCTACCTGGAGTGGCACCCCACTGCTGAAAACATTGTCTTGTCTGCTGCGGCTTTGACTACAAGGTGAGGGACAGGGCAGTAGGTCATGTGCTCCATGTGGCAGTGCAATGTGCCGATGATGTGGTCGCTGTGTCTCGGTGTGTGTCATACATATCATGTGGTGTTGGTGTTGCAGTGCATCACATGGTGTTGGTGTTGCAGTGCATCATGGGGTGTTGGTGTTGCAGTGCATCATGTGGTGTGTGCAGTGCATCGTGTGGTGTTGGTGTGCAGTGCATCGTGTGGTGTTGGTGTTGCAGTGCATCATGTGGTGTTGGTGTTGCAGTGCATCATGTGGTGTTGGTGTTGCAGTGCATTGTGTGGTGTTGTGTTGCAGTGCATCATGTGATGTTGGTGTTGCAGTGCATTGTGTGTGTGTTGGTTGCAGTGCATCATGTGGTGTTGGTGTTGTAGTGCATCATGTGTGTGTTGGTGTTGCAGTCCATTGTGTGGTGTTGTTGTTGCAGTGCATCATGTGATGTTGCAGTGCATCATGTGGTGTTGCAGTGCATCATGTGGTGTTGGTGTTGCAGTGCATTGTGTGGTGTTGTGTTGCAGTGCATTGTGTGGTGTTGTGTTGCAGTGCATCATGTGGTATTGCAGTGCATCATGTGGTATTGCAGTGCATAATGTGGTGTTGGTGCAGTGCAGTGCATAATGTGGTGTTGGTGTTGCAGTGCATTGTGTGGTGTGTGGTGTTGCAATGCATTGTGTGGTGTTGTGTGTTGCAGTGCATCAAGTGGTGTTGGTGTTGCAGTGCATCATGTAGTGTTGGTGTTGCAGTGCATCAAGTGGTGTTGCATTGCATCATGCATCATGTGGTGTTGCAGTGCCTCATGTGGTGTGGCAGTGCATCAAGTGGTGTGTGTGCAGTGCATCATGTGGTGTTGGTGTTGCAGTGAATCATGTGGTGTGGTGGTGTTGCAGTGCATTGTGTGGTGTGTGGTGTTGCAGTGCATCATGTGGTGTTGGTGTTGCAGTGCATCATGTGTGGTGTTGGTGTTGCAGTGCATCATGTGTGTGTGTTGTTCTACATGTAGTGTTGATGTTGCAGTGCATCATGTGGTGTTGGTGTTGCAGTGCATCATGTGGTGTTGGTGTGTTGCAGTGCATCATGTGTTGTGGTGGTGCTTCATGTGGTGTTGATGTTGCAGTGCATCATGTGGTGTTGCTGTTGCAGTGCATCATGTGGTGTTGGTGTTGCAGTGCATCATGTGTGTGTGTTGCGGTGTGCATCATGTGGTGTTGCAGTGCATCATGTGGTGGTGTTGTGTGACAGTGCATCATGTGGTGTTGCAGTGCATCACGTGGTGGTGTTTTGACAGTGCATCATGTGGTGTTGGTGTTGCAGTGCATCATGTGTTGTGGTGTTGCAGTGCATCATCATGTGGTGTTGCAGTGCATCATGTGATGTTGCAGTGCATCTTGTGGTATTGCAGTGCATTGTGTGGTGCTGTGTTGCAGTGCATCATGTGGTGTTGCAGTGCATCATGTGGTGTTGCAGTGCATCATGTGGTGTTGCAGTGCATCATGTGCATTGCATTGTGGTGCTGTGTTGCAGTGCATCGTGTGGTGTTCATGTTGCAGTGCATCGTGTGGTGTTGGTGTTGCAGTGTTGCAGTGCATCATGTGGTGTTGTGTGCAGTGCAGTGCATCATGTGGTGTTGGTGTTGCAGTGCATCATGTGGTGTTGGTGTTGCAGTGCATCATGTGGTGGTGTTGGTGTTGCAGTGGATCATGTGGTCATGTGGTGTTGTTTGCAGTGCATCATGTGGTATGGTGTTGCAGTGCATCGTGTGTTGTGGTGTTGCAGTGCATCATGTGGTGTTGATGTTGCAGTGCATCATGTGGTGTTGGTGTTGCAGTGGATCATGTGGTGTTGGTGTTGCAGTGCATCATGTGTTGTGGTGTTGCAGTGCATCATGTGGTGTTGGTGTTGCAGTGCATCATGTGGTGTTGGTGTTGCAGTGCATTGTGTGGTGTTGTGTTGCAGTGCATCATGTGGTGTTGGTGTGTGGTGTTGCAGTGCATCATGTGTTGTGGTGTTTGCAGTGCATCATGTTGCAGTGTTGCAGTGCATCATGTGGTGTTGCAGTGCATCATGTGGTGTTGTAGTGCATTGTATGATGTTGTTGTTGCAGTGCATTGTGTGGAACGTGGAGCAGGCAGAGCCAGTCAACGTGGTGGATTTGTCACCAGGACACCATCTTCTCCATCAGCTGGAACCGGGAGGGCAGTCTGTTTGCCACCACCTCCAAGGACAAGAAGCTCCGCACCATCGATCCCCGCACCGGTGCTGTGGCCTGTGTGAGTCTTTCTCTGTGTTATGTGTGTGTGTGTGTGTGTGTGTGTGTATGATGTTGTGCATGTGTGCATGAATGACTCAAGACTTGTGCTTAGACTCTCACTTCACTGTGATAAGTGTTTATATATCTGTCCTTTTTCTATTTGTAGGTCATGAACGCAGACAAAAAAATTTATGGATTTTTTGTCTTTGTTTAAATTTTGTATATATGGTTCAGTCGGCAGGTTTTAGAAAAAAAAGAATTGTTGTGAAAATGTCGCCTTGAAATGCAACTTTTTTTTTGTTGTTTCCTGATAACTGTCAGTTTGCATTGATTGCATTTCACTGGCTACTTTCTCCTGATGCTGAAGGTTAACTGAAGTTTTAGATATTATCCATTCTCAGTTTATATATGGTACTTTTCAGATGTCATCCATTCTCAGTTTATATATGGTACTTTTCAGATGTCATCCATTCTCAGTTTATATATGGTACTTTTCAGATGTCATCCATTCATCCATTCTCAGTTTTTATGATATTTTGCAGATATCATCCATTCTCGGTTTATATACGGTACTTTTCAGATGTCATCCAAAAACTTGTGCAGATGAATTCTCAGTTTTTATGATTTTTTGCTAGGTTTTGAAGCATACTGTAATACTTTTCAGAAAAACTGATGACAGGAGAGATTTAGGTGTGACACATACATGTGCTGATGACAGGAGACATAGTGTGACACATATGAAGATTACCACCATGGTGACCTCATGATGTGTGTGTTGCAACCCAGTGTGTCACATATAGAATGATATGAGTATTATCACCATGGAGACCTCATGATGTGTGTTGATATCCAGTGTGACACACATAGAATGATATGAATATTATCACCATGGTGATGATGTGAATATTATCACCATGGTGACCTCATGACGTGTTGACACCCAGTGTGACACATATAGAATGATGTGAATATTATCACCATGGTGATGATGTGAATATTATCACCCTGGTGACCTCATGATGTGTGTGTGTGTGTGTGTGTGTGTGTGTGTGTGTGTGTGTGTGTGTGTGTGTGTTGACACACCCAGTGTGACACATATAGAATGATTTGAATATTATCACCATGGTGACCTGACCTCATGATGTGTGTGTTGACACCCAGTGTGACACATATACAATCATGTGAATATTATCACCATGGTGACCTGGTGATGATGTGTGTGTTGACATCCAGTGTGACACATATACAATGATATGAATATTATCACCATGGTGACTCATGATGTGTGTGTTGACATCCAGTGTGACACATATAGAATGATTTGAATATTATCACCATGGTGACCTCATGATGTGTGTGTTGACACCCAGTGACACATATACAATGATGTGAATATTATCACCATGGTGACCTCATGATGTGTGTGTGTTGACATCCAGTGTGACACATATACAATGATATGAATATTATCACCATGGTGACCTCATGATGTGTGTGTTGACACCCAGTGTGACACATACACAATGATATGAATATTATCACCATGGTGACCTCATGATGTGTGTGTTGACATCCAGTGTGACACATATAGAATGATGTGAACATTATCACCATGGTGACCTCATGATGTATGTTGGCACCCAGTGTGACACGTATAGAATGATGTGAATAGTATCACCATGGTGACCTCATGATGTGTGTTGACACCCAGTCTGACACATACAGAATGATGTGAACATTGGGGGACCATGGTGACCACATGATGCATGTTTGCACCCAATGTGACACATATAGAATATGAATGTTATCACCATGGGGTGACCTAATGATGTGTGTTGACACCCAGTGTGACCCATGTAGAATGATAGGAATATTGTCACCATGGGACCCTCATGACTGTTGTGGACAGGAGACATAATGTGACACATGTGGAATAGTGTGTGAATGTTATCACCATGGTGATGTTCTGGATGGTAACCTGATGGCTGTGTGTGCTGACAGGAGACCCAGTGTCACATGGGCCCAAGGGCTTCCAAGGCAGTGTTTGTGGACAACAGCTGGGGACCTGGTGAGTTGTGTCTGTCCTGTCTTCATGGAGCATGTAGTGTGATGTCTCTGTGGGAACCTGGTGAGTTGTGTCTGTCCTGTCTGTATGGAGCATGTAGTATGAAGTCTCTGTGGGACCTGGTGATTTGTGTTCTGTCTTCATGGAGCATGTAGTGTGATGTCTCTGTGGGACCTGGTGAGTTGTGTCTGTCCTGTCTTCATGGAGCATGTAGTGTGATGTCTCTGTGGGACCTGTGAGTTGTTGTCTGTCCTGTCTTCATGGAGCATGTAGTGTGATGTCTCTGTGGGACCTGGTGAGTTGTGTGGCCAGCGCTGGCTTCTCCCGCATGAGTCAGAGACAGATGTCTCTGTGGGACCTGGTGAGTTGTGTCTGTCCTGTCTTCATGGAGCATGTAGTGTGATGTCTCTGTGGGACCTGGTGAATTGTGTGAGATCATGGAGCATGTAGTGTGATGTCTCTGTGGGACCTGGTGAATTGTGTGTCATCATGGAGCATGTAGTGTGATGTCTCTGTGGGACCTCGTGAGTTTGTGTGTCATCATGGAGCATGTAGTGTGATGTCTCTGTGGGACCTGGTGAGTTGTGTGTCATCATGGAGCATGTAGTGTGATGTCTCTGTGGGACCTGGTGAATTGTGTGTCATCATGGAGCATGTAGTGTGATGTCTCTGTGGGACCTCGTGAGTTGTGTCTGTTAGTTTCATTAATGATGACATACTGTGTCTGTTAGTTTCATTAGTGATGACATACTGTGTCTGTAAATTTCATTAGTGATGACATCCTGTGTCTGTTAGTTTCATTAGTGATGACATACTCTGTCTGTTAGTTTCATTAGACTGTGTCTGATGATGACATACTGTTTCATTAGTGATGGCATACTCTGTCTGTTAGTTTCATTAGTGATGACATACTGTGTGTAGTGCCCATGTGTAGTGCGCCCATGTGTTCTGTGGTGACACACACTGTTCACTGACAGTGTCTATGGTGACACACACTATTCACTGACAATGTCTATGGTGTTGCACACTGTGACTATGGTGACACACTGTCACAGTGACTATGGTGACACACACTGTTCACCGACAGTGTCTATGGTGACACACACTGTTCATTTGACAGTGTCTATGGTGAAACACACTGTTCACTGACAGTGTCTGTGGTGACACACACTGTTCACTGACAGTGACTATGGTGACACACACACACACACTTCACTGACAGTGTCTATGGTGACACACACTGTTCACTGACAGTGTCTATGGTCACACACACATGTTCACACTGACAGTGTCTGTGGTGACACACACTATTCACTGACAGTGTCTATGGTGACACACACACTGTTTACTGACAGTGTCTGTGGTGACACAGACTGTTCACTGACAGTGTTTATGGTGACACACACTGTTCACTGACAGAGTGTCTGTGGTGACACACACTGTTCACTGACAGTGTCCATGGTGACACACACTGTTCACTGACATTGTCTATGGTGACACACACTGTTCACTGACAGTGCCCATTCTGACACACACTGTTCACTGACAGTGACTGGTGACACACACTGTGTGGTGACACACACACTGTTCACTGACAGTGTGACTATGGTGACACACACTGTTCACTGACAGTCCCAAGCACACACACTGTTCACTGACAGTGACTGTGGTGACACACACTGTTCACTGACATTGTCTATGGTAACGCACACTGTTTACTGACAGTGTCTGTGGTCACACACACACTGTTCACTGACAGTCCCGAACACACACTGTTCACTGACAGTGACTATGGTGACACACACTGTTCACTGACAGTGACTATGGTGACACACACACTGTTCACTGACAGTGACTGGTACTATGTGGTGACACACACTGTTCACTGACAGTGACTATGGTGACACACACTGTTCACTGACAGTGACTATGGTGACACACAATGTTCACTGACAGAGTCTATGGTGACACACACTGTTCACTGACAGTGACTGATTATGGTGACACACACTGTTCACTGACATGTCTGTGGTGACACACACTGTTCACTGACAGTTCACTGACAGTATGGTGACACACACAGTGTTTACTGACACAGTGATTATGGTGACACACACTGTTCACTGACATTTTCTATGGTGGTGACACACACTGTTCACTGACAGTGACTATGGTGACACACAGTGCTCACTGACAGTGTCTATGGTGACACACACTGTTCACCGACAGTGTCTATGGTGACACACACTGTTCACTGACAGTCCCAAACACTGTTCACTGACAGAGACCATTCTGACACACACTGTTCACTGACAGTGACTGGTACTATGTGGTGACACACACTGTCCACTGACAGTGACTATGGGTGACATACACTGTTCACTGACAGTCCCAAGCACACACTGTTCACTGACAGTGACTATGGTGACACTGTTCACTGACATTGTCTATGGTGACACACACTGTTCACTGACAGTGTCTGTGGTCACACACACTGTTCACTGACAGTCTCAAACACACACTGTTCACTGACAGTGACGATGGTGACACACACTGTTCACTGACAGTGACTGGTACTATGTGGTGACACACACTGTTCACTGACAGTGACTATGGTGACACACACTGTTCACTGACAGAGTCTGTGGTGACACACACTGTTCACTGACAGTGTCTATGGTGACACACACACTGTTCACTGACAGTGATTATGGTGACACACACTGTTCACTGGCATTGTCTGTGGTGACACACACTGTTCACTGACAGTGATTATGGTGACACACACTGTTCACTGACAGTGTCTATGGTGACACACACACTGTTCACTGACAGTGATTATGGTGACACACTCTGTTCACTGGCATTGTCTGTGGTGACACACACTGTTCACTGACAGTGACTATGGTGACACACTGTTCACTGACAGTAACTATGGTGACACACAGTGTTCACTGACAGTGTCTGTGGTAACACACACTGTTCACTGACAGTTTCAAACACACACTGTTCACTGACAGTGTCTGTGGTGACACACACACTGTTCATTGACAGTGTCTGTGGTGACACATACTGTTCACTGACAGTGTATGTGGTGACACACACTGTTCACTGACAGTGTCTATGGTGATACACACTGTTCACTGACAGTGTCTATGGTGACACACACTGTTCATTGACAGTGTCTGTGGTGACACACACTGTTCACTGACAGTGACTGGTACTCTGTTGTGACACACACTGTTCACTGACAGTCCCATACACATACTGTTCACTGACAGTCCCATACACATACTGTTCACTGACAGTGACTATGGTGACACACACTGTTCATTGACAGTCCCATACACATACTGTTCACTGACAGTGACTATGGTGACACACCTGTTCACTGACAGTCCCATACACACACTGTTCACTGACAGTGACTATGGTGACACACACTGTTCACTGAGAATGTCTGTGATGACACACACTGTTCACTGACAATGACTATGGTGACACAACTGTTCACTGACAGTGTCTATGGTGACACACACTTTTCACTGACAGTGACTGGTACTCTGTGGTGACTCACTCTGTTCACTGACAGTGTCTGTGGTCACACACTCAGTTCACTGACAGTGTCTGTGGTGACACACTGTTCACTGACAGAGTCTATGGTGACACACACTGTTCACTGACAGTGACTATGGAGACACACACTGTTCATTGACAGTGACTATGGTGACACACACTGTTCACTGACAGTGACTATGTGACATACACTGTTCACTATGGTATGGTGACACACACTGTTCACTGACAGTGACTATGGTGACACACACTGTTCACTGACATTGTCTATGGTGACACACACTGTTCACTGACATTGTTATGTCTATGGTCACTGACACTCACTATGGTGACACTCACTGTTCACTGACAATGACTGATATTCTATGGTGCAGCGACAGTCCAAAACACCTGTCTACACTGTGGAGCTGGACCAGTCCTGTGGAGTTATCCTCCCATACTACGACCCTGACACCAAGGTCATCTTCCTGGCTGGCAAGGTGTGTGTGTGTGTGTGTGTGTGTGTGTGTGTGTGTGTGTGTGTGTGTGTGTGTGTGTGTGTGTGTGTGTGTGTGTGTGTGTGTGTGTACAAACTTTTGTGCATTACCCTTTTGATTACCATCTGTGGCCTAGTCTGTACAAGACAATCAAATCAGTCTTTTTTGACTTGATAAATTCACAGCATGTGGTTGTTGTGAGTGTTTCTTCAGAACAGACAACTGGGGGTCCTTTTAACTCACATGTGGTTATTGTGGAGTGTTCCTCATAGCAGGCAACTGAGGGTCCTTTAACGCACATGTGGTTATTGTGGCGTGTTCCTCGTAGCAGGCAACTAGAGGTCCTTTAACTCACATGTGGTTATTGTGGAGTGTTCCTCCTCATAGCAGGCAACTGGGGTTCTTCAACTCACATTTGGTTATTGTGGAGTGTTCCTCATAGCAGGCAACTAGAGGGTCCTTAACTCACATGTGGTTATTGTGGAGTGTTCCTCATAGCAGGCAACTAGCGGTCAACTGCATAGGGTTATTGTGGAGTGTTCCTCACAGCGGTCAACTGCATAGGGTCCTTTACACACACACTCCACTGTTGATGCACAGATTTTCACACGGAGGGACTGTACAACGTATAATTTGTCTGGTTATGAGTATGATGATTTTCCGGCAGTTTCCTGTGAATTCGAAAGTTGCAAACTCATCAAGAGATGCAGCGACTCACTTTGGTTGACAATTGCAGTGGCTTCAGCTTTAGAGTTGTGGTCCCTGAGTGTCCAGGTGTTAGCATTGGCTGTGGGAAAGGAGTAGCCAGGGTGCTGATTTAGTGACTCATGCCCACTGAAAACTTGGTGGGTGCAAGAAGTAGCGTCTGATCTCACTCAAGAGATCAACTTATTCCTCTACTCCAGCGTTCCCGAGGTAGAGATCGACAAAGGGTGTAGCTGGGTGCTGCTGCTACATTTATCGATGTGGTTGCCTACTTGGTTGCAGAGATCTACAAAAGCGGCGGCGGCACTCACTTTGTTGAAGAGATTGACAAAAACATCAGCATTACTCCTACTATCACCAGGGCTGTTGGTCTGAAAGAACTTGTATGCATGTGAAATCCCATGCCATCTTTGGAAAAAATTGGTCATCATGTAACAGTGGATGACACAAAACATTGATGCATGCACACTGGTGAGGCTGATTCAACAGAGTGTTGAAGGTGGCTGTGCCAAAGTGAAGGTAAAACCAGAGGTAAAACCGGACTGCCAGTGAGGATGAACTAGTTGGCTGTGCCAAAGAGGTAAAACCCGACTGCCAGTGAGATGAACTGTTGGCTGTGCCAACTGGCAGTCAGAATGTTCAAAAAAAGCAGCACTTCCAAGTGTGATGCAAGGCAAGGGGAGGGGAGGGGGAGGGGGGGTGAGGGGAAGGGGGCATGACTTGTGTTTGGTGTCGATCTGTACCTGTCTGTCTTTTGGTTGTCTGGTGTGTTGATGTTAACCAACAAAGGGGCGTCATTATTAACTATTCTGAACTATCCAGCAGAGAATGTGTGTGTTTTGTGTCTGATGTGGTGATGATGTGGTAATGTGTCTATGTGGAGATGATGTGGCAATGATGTGTGATGAGGCGATGATGTGTCTGATGTGGTGACAATGTTTCTGATGTGGAGACAATGTATCTGATGTGCTGACAGTGTGTCTGATGTGGCGGTGATGATGTGTCAGATGCAGCAAGGCTATGTCTGATGTATGTAGCGATTGTCAGATGTGGTGATGCTGTGTCTGATGTGGCGATGATATGTCAGATGTGATGATGCTGTGTCAGATGTGGTGATGATATGTCTGATGTGGTGATGATGTGTCTGATGTGGTGATGATGTGTCTGATGTGGTGATGATTTTTCTGATGTGGTAATGTGTCTCAGGGGGATGGCAGCATCAAATACTTTGAAGTGTCCAGCACAGAATCCCGCTCCATTTCCTGAATGTCTACCAGTCCTCTTCCCCCCAGAGGGGCTTGGGTCAGTGCTGGTGTGTGAGAGGAGGGAGTGTGGGGGGTGGGGGGGGGGAGAGAGAGAGAGAGAGAGAGAGAGAGAGAGAGTATGAGAGAGAGAGAGAGAGAGATAGAGTATGTTTTGTGAGGGGAGAGAGAGAGAGACAGAAATAGAGTATGTTTATGTGAGGGGGAGAGAGAGAGAGAGAAAGGAGTATGTTTATGTGTGTGGAGAGTGAGGTGTGTGTGTGTGTGTGTGTGTGTGTGTGTGTGTGTGTGAGAGTGTGTGATAGTGTGAGAGAGAAAGAGTTTATATGTGAAGCACAGAGAGAGAGATTGAGTGGGGGGGTGTGTGTGTGTGTGCGTGTGCGCAAGAGAGAGTAAGAGAGTGTATGTGTCTGTATCTGCGTGTATGCGCATGCATACTTGTACTATGCATATCAAAAACATTTATGATCTACCACTTCATTTGTTGCAATTATATTAATTTCTTTCTCATTTTTTTTTTTTGTGTTTTGAAAAATGTACTTTATTGTGTTCATTTGCGTGATTGTTGACTCACTGACTTGTTTACAGTCATTTCCAGGCTGGGAATTGTTTACAGTCATTTCCAGGCTGGGAATTGTTTACAGTCATTTCCAGGCTGGGAATTGTTCTTACAGTCATTTCCAGGCTGGGATTGTTCTTACAGTCATTCCCGGGGAATTGTTCTTACAGTCATTTCCAGGCTGGGAATTGTTCTTACAGTCATTTCCAGGCTGGGAATTGTTCTTGTTTCAAAGGGAGGTGACTGCAGATGGAGAAGGAAACCAACTTAAACATTACTGTTCTTCTGAACAGGAAAAACAAACACATTACAAGACAAAACCTGACGCACTGCAACCTGTTTGGTCTTCTTCAGGCAAGATGAACAACATTCAAGACAATGATTACAGAGAACAAACAATCACTTATGTCCTCCATTTGGGCGCAAAATTGTTGCAAGGGGAAAGTTGGTGGCACTGAAGACACCGCTGTCAGACCATAGACTTGCAGATTGTAAAATTTCTTGAGCTGCTGCCTGGTTGCCCTTCTGAAGAGTCAAATTGATAGTTGTCTGTTCCAAATCCACGTCATAGGCATAGCATCTTGGCTTCAGCAGATTTGCTTGTCTGCTGCTGACAAACGACTGATCCAAACAAAAACGATACTCTGCAGCTGTGAACTACGCTCATTTTGCATGGAGCTCATACACAAGTAATTGAGTGATACTCTGCAGTTGTGAACTACGCTCATTTTGTGTGGAGCTCATACACAAGTAATTCATTGATACTCTGTAGTTGTGAACTACGCTCATTTTGCATTGAGCTCATACATGAGTAATTCTTTCTGTGAAAAGTGGTCAAATTTGATTTCTGCAAATATTGGTTCTCAGTTTGATCAACTGCAAATCAGGAGAAGATAACCCGTGGCAGCCTAGGAATAGAAAACCATCCATGAACAGGCCACTGCCAGTGTAGCAGATGCATGGGGTAGAGTTTAGGGGGAAAAAAGGCAGCGGCTTACTGCTGGTACATGATGGTTGTCACTGCTTATTTGAAGACATTTGGTCTTGCTGTTCATGAATGCTCTGTGTGTGTGTGTCTCCCCCTCACTGTTGTGTCCGGAAAGGAAAGGGCCATCTGTTCTCCACTTACTGCTGTCCATCTGTCTGTTCATCTGTCTGTCTGTCTGTCCTGTCTGTCTGTCTGTCAGTCCATCTCTCTCTCTCTCTCTCTCTCTCTCTCTCTCTCTGCTTGTCTTTCTGTTTCTGTCTGTTTCTATCCTGTCTGTTCACATGTGTTGGGAATGTGAAAAATCTTATTGATTTGTGCATTTCTGTGTGTAGATATTGCAGGTATTCTTTTCCCCCTCTGTTTTTCCCTGTGTGGGTGTGGTCAGCATGAACAAGATGTCATCCAGGCTGTTTTCTCCAGGGATATTTCAGATTTTTCTGGTCTTCTCTTTCTTTGCCTTTGTGTGTGTGTGTGTGTGTGTGTGTGTGTGTGTGTGTGTGTGTGTGTGTGAGACTCTCTCTCACACACACACACACACACACACACACACACACACACACACACACACACACAAAACTCGCACAAACGCAAACACACACATGCACGCACGCACACACACACGCATGCACACATGCGCACACACACACACACACACACACACACACACACACACACACACACACACACACACACACACACACACACACACACACACACACACACACACACACACACACACACACACACACACACACACACACACACACACACACACACACACACACACACACACACACACATGCGAGCAACTTTAAGGTGAAGTTTGATTAAAGGGAGATATTCTAAACGCTGGAGTTATTTGGAGAGAAAGGCAGGCAGAGGTTATTTTGTTGCAGTTCAAAACTGTTTATTGCAGCCCACCTGAAGCTGAAGAGTCCTGAACAAAATGCATGTGCATGCATCTCTGTTGTCTCCTGTGTTGCTTTGTGCCCTAACAAAAAGTTCCTTTATTGGCATGATTAGAATTTTCAAACAGTTTGCTGTAAAAGAAATACATATGTAACCTTACAAGAGTCTTTCCTTTTCTTCAGTTAACATGTGCATTATGTATCTATATTTCTAAATTTAACCAGGAGTATATAACTGTAATATGATTATCAAGATGTAGAAGTAATGTCTAACTGCATTTGAATGATGACATTCACGAAAGACTGTTAACAGACCAAAGCCTGTAGTTAGTCTTGGTCTAACCCCATGTAGACACACACACACACACACACACACACACACACAGACACACACACACACACACACACACACACACACACACACACACACACACACACACACACACACACACACACTCACTCCTCTCAGTGAACAGTGTGGCAGTGAGTGTGGTCCATTGTGGGGACTGCACATGTCTGTTAGGGGCAAACCATGTGACTTTGACGTGCAGGAGTGATGCCAAAGAGAGGCTGCGATGTCAAGCGCTGTGAAATTTTTCGTTTCTACAAACTGCATGCTGCCAAAAACCTTGTTGAACCTATCTCCATGATCGTACCCAGAAAGGTGTGTGTGTGTGTGTCTCTGTGCATGTGTGTGTATGTGAGAGAGAGAGAGACAGAGAGAGAGAGAGAGAGAGAGAGGGAAGGGGGAAGAGAAGGTGGGATGGAAGAGGGAGGGGGTTAGTGGGGGGGGGGGGGAGGGAATGATGATGAAAGGCTTTTTTTTTTTTTTTTTCAAGTATCCAATCAGGCTTGCTAACAGAAGGAAAAGCTCCAGGAATCTGATGCTTGGTGACCAAAGTAGACATACAACACACAGCATCAGAACACTACATTGCTGTAATTGTTTGCAGCAAAAATTTGTGCTGGAATGTGAAGAAATCAAAGAGTGACTTTAAATCTTCAATATTCTGTTGACACACGGACTGATATCACAAACAAACCAACTTGGTTGAAGGTCAGGCAGAGCACTGGAGTCCTGACAGTGATGGTTGTTAAGCGGGCAGTTATCAGCCATTTGCATTTTTTGTTTTTATGATGATTCTATGCTGAGTAAGTCCTGACCGACCTTTCAGCTGTCTGCACAGCATGCTGACTGACCTTTCAGCTGTCTGCACCACATGCTGACCGACCTTTTTCAGCTGTCTGCAGTGCATGCCGACTGACCTTTCAGCTGTCTGCACTGTGTGCCGACTGACCTTTCAGCTGTCTGCAGTGCATGCCGACTGACCTTTCAGCTGTCTGCACTGTGTGCTGACTGACCTTTCAGCTGTCTGCACTGTGTGCTGACTGACCTTTCAGCTGTCTGCACTGTGTGCCGACTGACCTTTCAGCTGTCTGCACTGCATGCTGACTGACATTACAGCTGTCTGCACTGCATGCTGACTGACCTTTCAGCTGTCTGCAGTGCATGCTGACTGACCTTTCAGCTGTCTGCAGTGCATGCTGACTGACCTTTCAGCTGTCTGCAGTGCATGCTGACTGACCTTTCAGCTGTCTGCAGTGCATGCTTACTGACCTTTCAGCTGTCTGCACTGTGTGCCGACTGACCTTTCAGCTGTCTGCACTGCATGCTGACTGACGTTACAGCTGTCTGCACTGCGTGCTGACTGACCTTTCAGCTGTCTGCAGTGCATGCTGACTGACCTTTCAGCTGTCTGCAGTGCATGCTGACTGACCTTTCAGCTGTCTGCAGTGCATGCTGACTGACCTTTCAGCTGTCTGCAGTGCATGCTGACTGACCTTTCAGCTGTCTGCAGTGCATGCTGACTGACCTTTCAGCTGTCTGCAGTGCATGCTGACTGACCTTTCAGCTGTCTGCACATGCTGACTGACCTTTCAGCTGTCTGCACCACATGCTGACTGACCTTGCAGCTGTCAGCACCGCGTGCTGACTGACCTCACAGCTGTCTTCACTGTGTGCTGACTGACCTTTCAGCTGTCTTCACTGTGTGCTGACTGACCTTTCAACTGTCTTCACTGTGTGCTGACTGACCTTTCAGCTGTCTTCACTGTGTGCTGACTGAACTGTCAGGTGCAGCATAGTAGAACAGTGGATGTGAGCTGATCTGCAAGGCATGTGGGGATCAGCAACGCTGCAACAACTGACTTTCTTTACTGTGTCGTGGAATGCAGATAACACCGAGTTGTACAAACATACAGTGGTGTATCTATTTCACAGTGTTTCTGTTGGTGATCCTGAACATGTTCCTGAAGTTGTGCTTTAGTCATGGTGAACATCTGTGGCAGTTTGCTACTGCCAGTCAGTGAAAGTGACACTGTCAGAGATCAGTACTGCCAGTCAGTGACAGTGACACTGTCAGAGATCAGTACTGCCAGTCAGTGACAGTGACACAGTGTCAGTACTGCCAGTCAGTACAGTGCCAGTCAGTGACAACTGACAGTGTCAGACAATGACATCAGAGATCAGTACTGCCAGTCAGTGACAGTGACAGTGTCAGAGATCAGTACTACCAGTCAGTGACAGTGACAGTGTCAGAGATCAGTACTATCAGTCAGTGAAAGGGCGCTGTCAGAGATCAGTACTGCCAGTCACTGTCAAAGATCAGTACTACCAGTCAGTGAAAGGGGCGCTGTCAGAGATCAGTATTGCCAGTCAGTGACAGTGACAGTGTCAGAGATCAGTATTGCCAGTCAGTGAAAGGGGCACTGTCAGAGATCAGTACTGCCAGTCAGTGACAGTGACAGTGTCAGAGATCAGTACTGCCAGTCAGTGAAAGGGGCACTGTCAGAGATCAGTACTGCCAGTCAGTGAAAGGGACACTGTCAGAGATCAGTACTGCCAGTCAGTGAAAGGGGCACTGTCAGAGATCAGTACTGCCAGTCAGTGACAGTGACACTGTCAGAGATCAGTACTGCCAGTCAGTGACAGTGACAGTGTCAGAGATCAGTACTACCAGTCAGTGAAAGGGGCGCTGTCAAGGCTGACAGGGTGGGCAGCTCTTCAGAGTTTGATGAATGCACTTCAGTGAAGCAGAGCAGTCAGTGACAGAGACCTAGACAGTTTCATCGGGAGTCCTCACTGCTCAAACAAATAAAGTGTGACCTGTATGCAAGACCGAGATAATTGTCAACAAAGGACTTGAATGAATGTCAGCAAGACTCCGTCATTGGAAAACAACTGTTTTTCCTTTTTTGCATTGAAGGAAGATGGGAGTTCTTTTCTTCAGAGTGTCTGATCAGATATGTTTTGACAGTTGTTGGCCACTGTCACACACACACACACACACACACACACACACACACACACACACACACAAGTCCTCCCCACTTCTTTAAAGGAAACAGAAAACTAGGAGAGTGACTTCTCTTGCCCTACTCAGTGCTGATAGGAGGCAGAGAATTTGTGCTGCAGTTGATGATGAACCATGTGACTACTCTTGCCCTCCTCAGTGCTGATAGGAGGCAGACGTGCTGCAGTTGATGATGAACCATGTGCCTTCTCTTGCCCTCCTCAGTGCTGATAGGAGGCAGACGTTGTGCTGCAGTTTTGATGAACCATGTGACTTCTTTTTTCCTCAGTGCTGATAGGAGGCAGACGTTGAGTGCTGCATGATGATGAACACGTGACTTCTCTCGCCTTCCTCAGTGCTGACAGCAGGCAGACGTGCTGCAGTTGATGATGAACCATGTGCCTTCTCTCGCCTTCCTCAGTGCTGATAGCAGGCAGACGTGCTGCAGTTGATGATGAGAGTGCCTTCTCTTGCCCTCCTCAGTGCTGATAGGAGGCAGACGTTGTGCTGCAGTTGATGATGAACCACGTGACTTCTCTCGCCCTCCTCAGTGCTGATAGGAGGCAGACGTGTCGCAGTTGATGATGAACCATGTGCCTTCTCTTGCCCTCCTCAGTGCTGATAGGAGGCAGACGTTGTGCTGCAGTTGATGATGATGAACCACGTGACTTCTCTCGCCTTCCTCAGTGCTGATAGGAGGCAGACGTGTCGCAGTTGATGATGAACCATGTGCCTTCTCTTGCCCTCCTCAGTGCTGATAGGAGGCAGACGTGTGTGCGCAGTTGATGATGAACCATGTGCCTTCTCTTGCCCTCCTCAGTGCTGATAGGAGGCAGACGTGTGCTGCAGTTGATGATGAACCATGTGCCTTCTCTTGCCCTCCTCAGTGCTGATAGGAGGCAGACGTGCTGCTGCAGTTGATGATGAACCATGTGCCTTCTCTTGCCCTCCTCAGTGCTGATAGGAGGCAGACGTTGTGCTGCAGTTGATGATGAACCATGTGCCTTCTCTTGCCCTCCTCAGTGCTGATAGGAGGCAGACGTTGTGCTGCAGTTGATGATGAACCACGTGACTTCTCTCTCTCTCGCCTTCCTCAGTGCTGATAGCAGGCAGACGTGCTGCAGTTGATGATGAACCATGTGACTACTCTTGCCTCCTCAGTGCTGATAGGAGGCAGACGTTGTGCTGCAGTTGATGATGAACCATGTGACTACTCTTGCCCTCCTCAGTGCTGATAGCAGGCAGACGTTGTGCTGCAGTTGATGATGAACCATGTGCCTTCTCTTGCCCTCCTCAGTGCTGATAGCAGCAGACGTTGTGCTGCAGTGATGATGACCCATGCAGAGTGCCCTGCTTGGCCTGTGAGCTGTCAGTAGACAGAGTGGAACACATTTGTCTGGTCGCCTGGTAGGGTGGGTGAAGAAGGGGAGTGGGGATACTGGGGGGGTGTTGAAGAAGTGGGGTGCTTGAGTTAGGGTGGGGGAGTGGACGGGAAGGGTGGGGGGGACATTAGGGGAAGGGAGGCATGCAGGACAACCGTGTATTGCTAACATGGCAGGAAAACCCCACTGCTCTCTCTGAAAATGTTGCTGGTGCATTTTATGTTGGAGGATTGATCTGCAGGGCTAACATTTTCATCATCCTGGTGTGTGTTTGTGTAATATGAGGATGAGGAGAGGCAGGATGGGGATAGGGGTAGGGTGGTGTGTGTGTGTGTGTGTGTGTGTGTGTGTGTGTGTGTGTGTGTGTGTGCGTGTGTGTGTGTGTGTGTGTGTTAGTGTGCATTTTGAGATCTTTGTTGATGTCATGCCTAAATGCCAAAGTGTGTGTACGTGTTCATGTGTGTGGCTCATCTTAGGGTCACTTACTTGAAGGGAACAAGTCTGTATGTGTCCCACCCTGTCAGTCCAGCCCTCAGGTCAATGTGCCTTAGAATGTCGGGCATGCTAAAAGGACCCGTGTGCCTCTGTGTGACTGTCGGACATGCTAAAACTTTAGGACCCGTGTGCCTCTGTGTGACTGTTGGACATGCTAAAAGGACCCGTATGCCTCTGTGTGACTGTCGGGCATGCTAAAAGGACCCGTATGCCTCTGTGTGACTGTCGGGCATGCTAAAAGGACCCGTATGCCTCTGTGTGACTGTCGGGCATGCTAAAAGGACCCGTATGCCTCTGTGTGACTGTCGGGCATGCTAAAAGGACCCGTATGCCTCTGTGTGACTGTCGGGCATGCTAAAAGGACCCGTATGCCTCTGTGTGAATGTCGGGCATGCTAAAAGGACCCGTATGCCTCTGTGTGAATGTTGGGCATGCTAAAAGGACCCGTATGCCTCTGTGTGAATGTTGGGCATGCTAAAAGGACCCGTATGCCTGTGTGTGAATGTTGGGCATGCTAAAAGGACCCGTATGTCCTCTGTGTGACTGTTGGGCATGCTAAATGGACCCGTATGTCTCTGCGTGACTGTTGGACATGCTAAATGGACCCGTATGTCTCTGCGTGAATGTTGGACATGCTAAATGGACCCGTATGTCTCTGCGTGACTGTTGGGCATGCTAAATGGACCCGTATGTCTCTGCGTGAATGTTGGGCATGCTAAATGGACCAGTATGTCTCTGCGTGAATGTTGGGCATGCTAAATGGACCAGTATGTCTCTGCGTGAATGTGAATGTTGGCATGCTAAATGGACATGTATGCCTCTGTGTGAATGTTGGACATGCTAAATGGACATGTATGTCTCTGTGTGAATGTTGGACATGCTAAATGGACCTGTATGTCTCTGTGTGAATGTTGGACATGCTAAATGGACCAGTATGTCTCTGTGTGAATGTTGACACATGCTAAATGGACCAGTATGTCTCTGTGTGAATGTTGGACATGCGAAATGGACCTGTATGTCTCTGTGTGAATGTTGGACATGCTAAATGGACCTGTATACATGTCTCTGTGTGAATGTCGGACATGCTAAGTCAGTAAATGGACCAGTATATCTCTGTGTGACTGTTGAACAAGCTAAATGGACCAGTTTGTCTCTGTGTGAATGTTGAACAAGCTAAATGGACCTGTGTGTCTCTGTGTGAATGTTGGACATGCTAAATGGACCTGTATGTCTCTGTGTGAATGTCGGACATGCTAAATCAGTAAATGGACCAGTATGTCTCTTGTGTGACTGTTGAACAAGCTAAATGGACCAGTATGTCTCTGTGTGAATGTTGAACAAGCTAAATGGACCTGTGTGTCTCTGTGTGAATGTTGGACATGCTAAATGGACATGTATATCTCTGTGAATGTTGGACATGCTAAACGGACCAGTATGCCTCTGTGTGAATGTTGAACAAGCTAAATGGACCTATATATCTCTATGTGAATGCTAAACATTTTAAAGGGACCTGTGTGTCTCTGTGTGAATGCTGAACAAGCAATGTGGACCTTTTCGTCTCTCTGTTTGCATGATTAATGTTGAACATGCTAAATGGATCTATTGTGTCTCTCTTTGTATTTTTGATGTTGAACCTTTTATTTGGACCTGTTTGTCTGTCTTTGCATCATTGATGTTGAAGATGTGAATTGACCAGCTTGTCTGTCTGTGTGTGAATGTTGGACTAAATGGAACAGTTGGACTTCCTCTCTCTCTATGTGTGAAAGTAGGGCATGCTGAATGGACCAGTTTGTCTGTGTGTGACTGAGAGTCTTTCTGAATGAGCCAGCCTGTGTTCATGATCACTGTATGCGAAAGTACAACATTCTGAATGGGATGGCTTGTCTGTGTGTACCTGAGAGTCTTTCTGAATGGGCTGGTGTGTCTGTGTGTGACAGAGTCTTTCTGAATGGGCCAGTTTGTCTGTGTACGACTGATAGTCTTTCTGAATGGACCGGTTTGTCTGTGTGTGACTGATAGTCTTTCTGAACGGACCGGTTTGTCTGTGTGTGACTGATAGTCTTTCTGAATAACCAGTGTCTCTCTGAATGAGCCAGCTTTGTGTTCATGATCTCTTAATTCAGGAAGTAGTCCCCATGTACTCCCCACCCTCTACATTGCTATGTTGTTTTTTTCGTTTTAAATTATACACACTTTTGTGGTCCATATCCACCCTGTTGATGTGACAGTCGATCAAACTACAGTGGACCAGTTGTTGTTGATGGTACTAAAATAAATATAGCTGTGTTGTTTGTGCAAAGTCAGTGGTAGTGTGGTTTGACATTAACCCACTGTGACCCTGTCCATGGCTGTCTGTCATTAACCACTATGACCCTGTCCATGGCTGTTTGTCATTAACCACTGTGACCCTGTCCATGGCTGTCTGTCATTAACCACTGTGACCCTGTCCATGGCTGTTTGTCATTAACCACTGTGACCTGTCCATGGCTGTTTGGTTCACGTTAACACTGTGACCCTGTCCATGGCTGTCTGTCATTAACCACTGTGACCCTGTCCATGGCTGTTTGGTTTGTCATTAACCACTGTGACCCTGTCCATGGCTGTCTGTCGTTAACCACTGTGACCCTGTCCATGGCTGTTTGTCATTAACCACTGTGACCCTGTCCATGGCTGTTTGTCATTAACCACTGTGACCCCTGTCCATGGCTGTTTGTCATTAACCACTGTGACCCTGTCCATGGCTGTTTGGTTTGATTTAACCACTGTGACCTGTCCATGGCTGTCTGTCATTAACCACTGTGACCCTGTCCATGGCTGTCTGTCATTAACCACTGTGACCCTGTCCATGGCTGTTTGGTTTGTCATTAACCACTGTGTCCCTGTCCATGGCTGTTTGTCATTTAACCACTGTGACTCTGTCCATGGCTGTTTTTGTCATTAACCACTGTGACTCTGTCCATGGCTGTCTGTCATTAACCACTGTGACCCTGTCCATGGCTGTTTGGTTTGTCATTAACCACTGTGACCCTGTCCATGGCTGTCTGTCATTAACCACTGTGACTCTGTCCATGGCTGTTTGGTTTGTCATTAACCACTGTGTCCCTGTCCATGGCTGTTTTGTCATTTAACCACTGTGACTCTGTCCATGGCTGTTTGGTTTGTCATTAACCACTGTGACCCTGTCCATGGCTGTTTGTTTGTCATTTAACCACTGTGACCCTGTCCATGGCTGTTTTTTGTTCATTAACCACTGTGACCCTGTCCATGGCTGTGTGGTTTGTCATTAACCACTGTGACCCTGTCCATGGCTGTTTGGTTTGTCATTAACCACTGTGACCCTGTCCATGGCTGTGTGGTTTGCCATTAACCACTGTGACCCTGTCCATGGCTGTGTGGTTTGTCATTAACCACTGTGACTCTGTCCATGGCTGTTGGTTTGTCATTAACCACTGTGACCCTGTCCATGGCTGTGTGGTTTGCCATTAACCACTGTGACCCTGTCCATGGCTGTTTGTCATTAACCACTGTGACCCTGTCCATGGTTGTGTGGTTGTCATTAACCACTGTGACCCTGTCCATGGTTGTGTGGTTTGTCATTAACCACTGTGACCCTGTCCATGGCTGTTTGGTTTGTCATTAACCACTGTGACCCTGTCCATGGCTGTTTGGTTTGTCATAACCACTGTGTCCCTGTCCATGGCTGTTTGGTTTGTCATAACCACTGTGACCCTGTCCATGGCTGTTTGGTTTGTCATTAACCCACTGTGTCCCTGTCCATGGCTGTTTGGTTTGTCATAACCACTGTGTCCCTGTCCATGGCTGTTTGGTTTGTCATAACCACTGTGACTCTGTCCATGGCTGTTTGGTTTCACAATAACCACTGTGTCCCTGTCCATGGCTGTTTGGTTTGTCATAAACCACTGTGACCCTGTCCAGGCTGTTTGTCATTAACCACTGTGACCCTGTCCATGGCTGTTTGGTTTGTCATAAACCACTGTGACCCTGTCCATGGCTGTTTGTCATTAACCACTGTGACCCTGTCCATGGCTGTGTGGTTTGTCATTAACCACTGTGTCCCTGTCCATGGCTCTTTGGTTTGTCATTAACCACTGTGTCCCTGTCCATGGCTGTGTGGTTTGTCATTTACCACTGTGACCCTGCCCATGGCTGTTTGTTTGTCATTTACCACTGTGACCCTGCCCATTGAGCTGTGCAGGTGCTCATTGTCTGTCCTGGCGTGTGTCTGTGGATGTGCACCAGTGTCAGTGTTGCCATGGTGTGTGTCTGTGGATGTGTCAGAGGACCAATGTCAGTGTTGTCATGGTTTGTGTCTGTGGAAGTGTCAGAGGACCAATGTCAGTGTTGTCATGGTGTGTGTCTGCGGATGTGTCAGAGGACCAGTGTCAGTGTTGGTGTGTCTGTGGATGTGCATCTGTTAGAGGACCAGTGTCAGTGTTGGTGTGTCTGTGGATGTGCATCTGTTAGAGGACCAGTGTCAGTGTTGTCAAGGTTGTGTGTCTGTGGATGTGCATCTGTTAGAGGACCAGTGTCAGTGTTGCCATGGTGTGTGTCTGTGGATGAGTCAGAGGACCAGTGTCAGTGTTGCCATGGTGTGGATGTGCATCTGTTAGAGGACCAGTGTCAGTGTTGCCATGGTATGTGTCTGTGGATGAGTCAGAGGACCAGTGTCAGTGTTGCCATGGTGTTTGTCTGGATGTGCATCTGCTAGAGGACCAATGTCAGTGTTGTCATGGTGTGTGTTTTGGATGTGCATCTGTTACAGGACCAGTGTCAGTGTCTGTCATGGTGTGTGTCTGTGGATCTGCATCTGTTAGAGGACGCATGTAAGTGTTGTCACGGTGGTGCGTGTCTGTGATGTGTCGGAGGACCAGTGTCAGTGTTGCCATGGTGTGTGTCTGTGGATGTGTCAGAGGACCAGTGTCAGTGTTGCCATGGTGTGTGTCTGTGTCTGTGGATGTGTCAGAGGACCAGTGTTGTGCCCTGTCTGTGATGTGACTGTCTGCATGGAGAACCTGCACCTGGCTTTCTTCTGGCCCCCGACCCGTGTGTCCTGCTGCCCCCAGACTGTGCCTGTGAGTGTGCTGATGATGCTCACAGCTGTTAGGGTCAGTGCAGTGTGTCCTGTCTCAGGTGTGTCCCTGAACCATGCCAGTGTCCAGGTACAGCTCCCTTGTGACATTGTTGAGAATGATGCCTTTGTCAGTATGGTAGAAAACCACTAACCAACCCATGTAACAAGCTGAACTAAAGTACAGCTGATCACTTAACAAAATAACTGATCCACAAAATAACTGGTAGCCAAGAAGTTATGCAGTGTTTTTCTTTGTAACCTTGAGCCTCTGAAAATTTTGCAGCTGATTCTAACGAAGTTGCCTAGAAAATTGTGTGTGTGTGTGTGTGTGTGTGTGTGTGTGTGTGTGTGTGTGTGTGTGTGTGTGTGTGTGTGCGCGCGCGCTTGTGTGTGTGTGTGTGTGTGTGTGTGTGTGTGTGTGTGTGTGTGTGTGTGTGTGTGTGTACAAGGTGTGTGCAAGGCAAACTACGTGTCTGTCACATGTCAAAACAAGATCTTTCTCATTCCTTACTGCCACCCAGGAAGAAGCACACTATGCACAGCAATAAGAAACAGTGGTTTTCTTGGCCAGAGTGTAGATGGACAGAGAATACCACTGTTAGGTCTTTGACTCATTGTGATGGAGTCAGTGCAGTTTGTGTGGGTCAAAATCAGTGGCAGCATTATGCTCTGTCATTCTTCCTCTTCACTGTGCCGTTGATGTGTGGTGTGTAGCTGTTCTGTGAACTCTGACCTCACAGTCTGATGGCTTCCAAGAGGACGTGTTCCCCCCCACTGCCAGCACCATCCCCTCCTTGCAGGCCGACGAGTGGACCTCAGGCCAGAACCGGGAACCCATCTTGGTGTCACTGCTGGTAAGCGAAAGGAATTTGGATTGAAACAGTACACTTTAAGTCAGAACCGGGAACCCATCTTGGTGTCACTGCTGGTAAGCTAAAGGAATGCAGATATTTTTTCTTTCTGCGTACGCAGGCTGATGATACTCCTGTGGACGGACACTCCCTGTTTTGACAGGCAACGATTGATCCCATCTCTATCCAACAAAAGGAGTGGAGTTTTGTGTGTATGACTGCTTTTTATCCTGCCATTAAGGCAGCCATACTCCAATTTCGGGGAAGGAATGTGGATTGAAACAGTGCATATTAGGCCAGAACCGGGAACCCATCTTGGTGCCACTGCTGGTAAGGGAAAGAAATGTGGATTGAAACAGTGCATATTAGGCCAGAACCAGGAACCCTTCTTGGTGTCACTGCTTGTAAGAGAAAGAAATGTGGATTGAAACAGTACATTTTAGGCCAGAACCGGAAGCCCATCTTGGTGTCAGTGCTGGTAAGGGAAAGGAATGTGAATCGAAACAGTACATTTTAGGCCAGAACCAGGAACCCATCTCATTGTCATTGCTGGTAAGACGAAGGAATGTGGATTGAAACAGTGCATATTAGGCCAGAACCAGGAACCCATCATGGTGTCACTGCTGGTAAGTTGAGGGAATATAGATTTAAACTGTAGAACTGATCATTTGTAGCTACAGAGCCAGTAGCAGAGTACTTCCCAGTTAGAGGTTGCTATCAATGATTGATTGATGATTGGTTTCATGGCTTGTGGCAAGCAATTCAAGTCGTGTGAGTTTAGTGGGGTTGAACAAATTCTGTTCAAACAGCAAACCTCCACAGCCAGTTGTCAGCTTATGAAGAGACCTTTTGGTGATTCTTCTCTTCACGTTTTCAGCTTCACAGTGCAGTACTCCCCCCTGTCTGTGTGATGAATAACAGCGCCCAATGACTGATGTGCAGGACGGTCGAGTGGTCAGTTCCCCCCCGGTCACCACATCCAAAGCTGTCCAGAAACAGGTGAGTGTTAGGACCTGTGCTTCATTGCACTGTCTGGTCTTTGCTGCCTCTGTGTGCACAAATCCCTTTGTTTCTTTGTGCTGGATGGTGGGTTTCCTTGTAGCCCATGCCACCTTTGTTTGTCTATGACCATGCCACCTTTGTCTGTGACCATGCCACCTTTGTTTGCCTGTGACCATGCCACCTTTGTTTGTAACCATGCCACCTTTGTCTGTGACCACGCCACCTTTGTTTGTGACCATGCCACCTTTGTTTGTGACCATACCACCTTTGTGACCATGCCACCTTTGTCTGTGACCATGCCGCCTTTGTTTGTCTGTGACCATGCGGCCTTTGTCTGTGACCATGCCACCTTTGTTTGTGACCGTGCCACCTTTGTCTGTGATCATGCCACCTTTGTGACCATGCTACCTTTGAGACCATGCCACCTTTGAGACCATGCCACCTTTGTCTGTGACCATGCCACCTTTGTTTGTGTGTGACCTTGCCACCTTTGTGTGTGTGTGACCATGCCACCTTGTGTGTGTGACCTTTGCCACCTTTGTGTGTGTGTGACCATGCCACCTTTTGAGACCATGCCACCTTTGTCTGTGACCATGCCACCTTTGTTTGTGTGTGACCTTGCCACCTTTGTGTGTGTGTGACCATGCCACCTTTGAGACCATGCCACCTTTGTCTGTGACCATGCCACCTTTTTGTGTGTGACCTTGCCACCTTGTGTGTGTGTGTGTGTGACCACCTTTGTCTGTGACCATGCCCTTGTTTGTCTGTGACCATGCCACCTTTGTTTGTGTGTGACCATGCCACCTTTGTTTGTCTGTGACCATGCCACCTGCCACCACCTTGTTTGTCTGTGACCATGCCACCTTTGTTTGTCTGTGACCATGCCACCTTTTGTTTGTCTGTGACCTTGCCACCTTTGTTTGTGTGTGACCTGCCACCTTTGTGTGTCTGTGACCATGCCACCTTTGTGTGTGTGTGACCATGCCACCTTTGTGACTATGCCACCTTTGAGACCATGCCACCTTTGTCTGTGACCATGCCACCTTTGTTTGTTGACCTTGCCACCTTTGTTTGTCTGTGACCATGCCACCTTTGTTTGTGTGTGACCACGCCACCTTTGTTTGTGACCATGCCACCTTTGAGACAATGCCACCTCCGTCTGTAACCATGCCACTTTTGTCTGTGAACACACCACCTTTTTTTGTGACCATGCCACCTTTGTAATCATACATTTTGTCTGTCAGTCATCATGCCACTTTTGTCTGTGACCATGCTACTTTTGTCTGTGACCATGCCACCTTTGTAATCATACATTTTGTCTGTCAGTCATCATGCCACCTTTGTCTGTGTGTAATCATGCCACCTTTGTGTGTAATCATGCCACCTTTGTCTGTGTGTAATCATGCCACCTTTGTGTGTAATCATGCTACCTTTGTGTGTAATCATGCCACCTTTGTGTGTGTGTAATCATGCCACCTTTGTCTGTGTGTAATCACACCACCTTGTCTGTGTGTAATCATGCCACCTTTGCTGTGTGTAATCATACCACCTTTGTGTCTGTGTGTAATCATGCCACCATTGAGTGTAGTCCATGCCACCTTTGTCTGTGTGTAATCATGCCACCTTTGTCTGCCACCTTTGTCTGTGTGTAATCATGCCACCTTTGTGTGTAATCATGCCACCTTTGTCTGTGTGTAATCATGCCACCATCAGTCATGCCACCTTTGTCTGTGTGTAATCATGCCACCTTTGAGTGTAGTCATGCCACCTTTGTCTGTGTGTAATCATGCCACCGTTGAGTGTAGTCATGCCACCTCTCTGTTTGTAGCCAAGGCACTGGCCATGCTGTCTTTGCTTTAGTCCTGTCCTTGAGACACTTTTCTTAAATCTGTTCATCTCGGCCTAAAGTCACTTCTTCCTCAGCTTTAAGTCGTGTACAGTTTGGTCTTCAAACTAAACAGATGTGGTGTAGCATATATCAACTTGCCCACATGTAGTGACACCTCCTTGATGAACCGGAAACTTCTGTAACCGTGTCACCTTTGTTTGTAACCATTCCATCTTTACATGTAACTGTGCCACTGTTGTCTGTTACCATTCCATCTTTACATGTAACTGTGCCACTTGTGTCTGTTACCATTCCATCTTTACAGGTAACTGTGCCTCTTCTGTCTGTTACCATTCCATCTTCACATGTAACTGTGCCACTGTTGTCTGTTACCATTCCAACGTTACATGTTAACTGTGCCACTTCTGTCTGTTACCGCTCCATCTTTACATGTTAACTGTGCCACTTCTGTCTGTTATCATTCCATCTTTTTACATGTGACTGTGCCGCTGTTGTCTGTTACCATTCCATCTTTACATGTGACTGTGCCACTGCTGTCTGTTACCATTCCATCTTTACATGTGACTGTGCCACCGTTGTCTGTTACCATTCCAACTTTACATGTTAACTGTGCCACTTCTGTCTGTTGCCATTCCGTCTTTACATGTGACTGTGCCACTGTTGTCTGTTACCATTCCATCTTTACATGTAACTGTGCCACTTGTGCCTGTTACCATTCCATCTTTACATGTAACTGTGCCACTGTTGTCTGTTACCATTCCATCTTTACATCTAACTGTACCACTGTTGTCTGTTACCATTCCATCTTTACATGTAACTGTGCCACTGTTGACTGTTACCATTCCATCCTTACACATGTAAGTGTGCCACTGTTATCTGTTACCATTCCATCTTTACATTTGAATGTGCCACTGTTGTCTGTTACCATTCCATCTTTACATGTTAACTGTGTCACTTCTGTCTGTTACCATTCCATCTTTACATGTGACTGTGCCACTGTTGTCTGTTACCGTTCAATCTTTACATGTGACTGTGCCAGTCTGTTGTCTGTTACCATTCCATCTTTACATGTAACTGTGCCACTGTTGTCTGTTACCATTCCATCTTTACATATAACTGTGCCACTGTTGTCTGTTACCATTCCAACTTTACAGGTTAACTGTGCCACTGTTGTCTGTTACCATTCCATCTTTACATGTTAACTGTGCCACTGTTGTCTGTTACCATTCCATCTTTACATGTAACTGTGCCACTGTTGTCTGTTACCATTCCATCTTTACATGTAACTGTGCTACTGTTGTCAGTTACCATTCCATTTTTACATGTAACTGTGCCACTGTTGTCTGTTACCATTCCATCTTTACATGTAACTGTGTCACTGTTGTCTGTTACCATTTCAACTTTACATGTTAACTGTGCCACTTCTGTCTGTTACTATTCCATCTTTACGTGTGACTGTGCCACTGTTGTCTGTTACCATTCCATCTTTACATGTGATTGTGCCACTTGTGTCTCTTACCATTCCATCTTTACATGTAACTGTGCCACTGTTGTCTGTTACCATCCATCTTACACATGTAACTGTGTCACTGTTGTCTGTTACCATTTCATGTTTACATGTAACTGTGCCACTGCTGTCTTTGTGCATGCATGGGCATGCGTGTTCAAGTGTGCTGTGGGTATGTGTCAGTGTCTGCCTGCATGTTTCAGCTTGTGTGGGTGTGGAGTTTGTGTGTGTGTGTGTGTGTGTGTGTGTGTGTGTGTGTGTGTGTGTGTGTGTGTGCGTGCGTGCATGCATGTGTGTGTGTGTGTTTTGTATATGTGTGTGTGTGTGTGTGTTGTTGATTAATGCATGGTGTGGCCCATGGTGTGATTGCCTACCTGTGTTTTGTCTCCCTAAGGAGGGAGCGCTCCACCATCCTCCCACCATTACCACCTACCGGGCCGTGGGGGGAAGCAGCAGGAGGGAGCACCAGTGAACACATCAGGGTTGGGTCGGAATGAGGTCAGGGGATCGGCCAGCCGCAGTGAAGCCAAACCCGCCCATGAGCCTGCGTCGTTGAAGAACATCAAACGGCTGAGTCTGAATGAGGAGATTGTGGTGGTGCCGTAAGTCATAGGCTCTGTGTGTGTGTGTGTGTGTGTGTGTGTGTGTGTGTGTGTGCGTGTGCTTGCATGCATGTGGCTGTGTGTGTGCACATGTGCTTATACAAAGTTCACATTTCCATCTGCCCACACATTTGTTTGCATGCATGTAATCGTGTTTGAGTATTTAATTCACATGTGTTTTACTGTGTGTGTGAATACAGTGTGTGTATCATGTCAGTGATTTGTCTGTTCAGATCATGTTGATGTGTATTTATGTGTGTGTGAGTGTGTTTATTTTCAAAATTTTAGAATTAGTTTTGCTATGTACATGTGCAAGTGCATGCATGTGTTTAGTTTTCACTGTGTATGTTGGTGCAGATGAAGGTGTTCAGCACATGGTCAATAATTGCATACTCATGTCATTTTCAAACTGTGATGTTCAGGGGGGGGATGAGGTGGAAGGGATGGATGGGAGCTTGTACGTCACAGGTATGGGGATCCTGTATGTCACAGGTATGGGGATCCTGTACGTCACAGGTATGGGGATCCTGTATGTCACAGGTATGGGGATCCTGTACGTCACAGGTATGGGATCCTGTTTTTTTGACAATGACCTGTGTCTTCATTAGTGTTGGAAATAATATGGTTGCATGGTTGTCAAGAAATGGAAAGCAGATCGCTGACTTGAAGTGTTGGCAGAAGAGGAAACACCATACAGGCTGGTACATCCATCTTGGTGATTTTCTGCTGAGACGTCCGCACTCAGTGCTCACTGCACAGTGACAACTGGTTTTCACAAAGGGACTGTGTCCTCATGATATACAACTCTATTGTTTCATGAGAACACAAGGTCCCATAAGGCTAAGGCCATTATCAGTTACATTGAAGAACAAGGTTTTAAAAAGTCTTACCCACACACCTTACAATCCTGGCTTTAAAGTGTATTAGTTATGATTCCACTGTGGACACAGATGCTGATACAATCCAGACATTGCAGTGGATGACTTGTGGTTAGTTCCATCATGGAAGCAGATTTGACACAAGTTTTTCTAAAGTTCACAGTGTATGGAAGGCAGTGCTTATGTGTGGGAGTGAGCATAATGCCATGAATCATGGCCCAGTGGCATTGAACTGTCTGTGTTGTCTGTGTGTGGGAGTGACCTCAATGCCTTGGATCATGCCCTAGGGCATTGAACTGTCTGTGTTGTCTGTGTGGGAGTGACCCCAATGCCCTGAATCATGGCCCAGGGGCATTGAACTGTCTGTGTTGTCTGTGTGGGAGTGACCCAATGCCCTGAATCATGGCCCAGGGGCATTGGACTGTCTGTGTTGTCTGTGAGGGAGTGACCCCAATGCCCTGAATCATGGCCCAGGGGCATTGGACTGTCTGTGTTGTCTGTGAGGGAGTGACCCCAATGCCCTGAATCATGGCCCAGGGGCATTGAACTGTCTGTGTTGTCTGTGAGGGAGTGACCCCAATGCCCTGAATCATGGCCCAGGGGCATTGAACTGTCTGTGTGGGAGTGACCCCCATGCCTGGATCATGGCCCAGGAGCCCAGTGTATGGAGCTTCATTTGTACTAGAACTGATTGACATTGCTTTTGTTGTTGTTTGTTTGTTTGTTTGTTTTTAGTGGGATTCCTTCAGCATCTTCTGTCAATTCGTCAGTAAACGCTGAGGAGAAGAGAATGACGCCACCTGGAGCCGAACCGTCCACCAACGGAATGTCTGCAACTGATTCAGAGGTCAGTCTGACACTGAGATATGTCGCACTGGATGGTAAAGTGTGTGTGTGTGTGTGTGTGTGTGTGTGTGTGTGTGTGTGTGTGTGTGTGTGTGTACCTTCTTTCTGTCCCAGCATTCTTTACTACGTCAGTTTCCGTCTCCACTTATTGCGTTCCTCCCTTGGTGGTCGGACTTTTTCTATGGCAGCATTCTCCATTATGTCAGTCAGTATCTCCACCGCCGTCCTCCCACTACTATTAACCTTTTGTATCCCAGCATTCTCCATTATGTCCGTCAGTATCTCCACTGCCGTCCTCCCTCAACTATTAACCTTTTGTATCCCAGCATTCTCCATTATGTCTGTCAGTATCTCCACTGCAGTTGGTGCGTTCCTCCCTTCACTGTTAACCCTTTGTATCCCAGCATTCTCCATCATATGAGTAGGTCTCTGCACTGTTAACCCTTTGTATCCCAGCATTCTCCATCATATCAGTAAGTCTCTTCACTGTTAGCCCTTTGTATACCAGCATTCTCCATCACATCAGTAAGAGTCTTCACTGTTAACCCTTTGTATCTCAGCAGTCTCCATCATATCAGTAAGCCTCTTCACTGTTAACCCTTTTTGTGTCCCGGCAGTCCTCGTCAAGTCAGTCAGTGTCTACACAGCCATCGGTGCATTCCTCCCTTCCTGGTCAGACTTTCACATCATCATCACACTGGAGAAGTGGGAACGCCCCCACAGGTCGTGTGCGCCGTCCTGTGACCCGCTCCCAGACCATAGCGTCGTCAACGCAGAGTAGTCACATGACGATGACGTCAGGGGGATCCTCGGACTCCTCGTCACCTAATGTAAGTAGAGCTCATTGTTTGTGTATCGTGTATGCTGTTGTAGGTCACAGTGTTACCAGCATTAACATGAGCAGGGTCATGTACTTTGGCCTGGGGCTGTTACCACATGTATTGTAGTACTGTTACCACCCTGTAGGCTCTGTGTGTGGGACTCTGCCATTCTCCATTGTATTGGTTTCTCAGTGTTCTGTTCTGTGTGCTGGACTCTGCCATTCTCTGTTGTATTGGTTTCTTGGTGTTCTGTTCTGTGTGTGTCTGATTTGACCAACATTGTCAGAGAGTTGCTGTTCTCCCATCTGTTGTGTCGGTGACATTCTCTCTTCATCTGTTTACCAATATTTATTAATTGGCCAGCTCACTGTGTGTCTGGGCACCTGCCTGTAACATTGCAATGATGTCATGATGGAATGGTTTCCTGGTCATGTACTGTCACCTCTGTGCAACCTCTGTTGTGCTTGTCGATCAAACTGTTTTGACATATGTTAACCCTCACAGTGCTCTGTATATCAGTTTAAACTTTAAAGAAATGTAGTTAAAATCTAGGATGGGAAACTCGTCACACACCACACTTGAGAATTTGGCTTTCTGCATACATACTATTTGCACTAGATATGCAAACCTAAACTGGAGATGTTGTAGAATCTAGTGAAATAATTGAAAATACTTTAGGTGGTACCTGCTTGGAGACTGACCTCAAAATAGAAGCAGAGAAAATTTCTGAAAAAAGTTATTTGAAAAGTAAGTCAAATGTTAGGAGAGACACAGTTTTTCTTCTGTACTACCTAAACACTTCAGACTGGAGGTAAAATAATGACAAATATGTGCTGGAAACATGGGAAAGATGGTAATTCTCTTGACTTGAGCTATGTATAATAAATTGCCTCAAATGATGTACCTGTAATTCAGCATCTGGACAATCAAATTTTACTATATAAGGAAGTGGGTTTGTGCAGGCTTGTCTTGAAGCTAGATAGGTAAAACTGTATGTTTTTGTAAACTAGAGATAATGAGGAATCTGAAATAAAAGATTACAAGACAGTACCCTGATGGCAGCTGAAGATCTTCTTCACAGTGTAATCCAGAAAAATGGTGAAAAGGTAATCCAAAACGTCAGTCACAGTGTTTGAAACACCCACAGTTTTCCTGCTTGAATGTCAAAACACTAGAAACTTGAGAGAAAACAAGAAGAACATGTCCTTGGAAGACACAGAACAAAGTTAGGGCCTTGGTCTTCTGTGGAAGGCTGAAAAGCACTCGGGGCAGAGTCCCATGTCACATCCAGAACATTCCCAGCCAGAGCGCACATGAGTAGGATGGCCAGTGCACAGTTCCTCTTTCTTGACCTCCTTCACTCTCAGCATTTCTCCTCTGCAGAAGTGCTTCCAGATTCTGGATCACACAAGAAAACATATATCCTAAGTCTACTGTTCATTTCATTGTTTCATAATGGTGCAAGAGTTGTTACTGAGAGCTTGACTCAGTTTCCACTAATTAGTCTGATTTTCAGAAAGAAAAAAAATATGACCAGCATTACTTATTCATTTTATGAAAAATGAAGTCATGCATAAAATCATAAATAAGAATAAAATCTGAATCACTAGCATATAAGGAAGGGGCAGGGCTATAGCTTTCATTGGAGACACGCCCACTCGTGACACGCCCACACTGTTTCCAAACTAAAAAAATAAACAAACAAAAGTTATAAATTGTTGTTCTCTTCAAATCACCACTTTTATTCATCTCTAAAGTGCTTTCAAAACACCTACAATCACCCAGAAATGATCTTCTAGTTTGATCAGGCCAAAGTCTATCACTCCTGTAAATAACCATATACCCTGCCCCCTCCACCCCCCCTTCCTTCATGTGGCGGACCAACAAATATAAAAAAACCAATGACTGCACGCAGCAAGTGTTCCATCGCTCGACAAACAAAATAATCAAAGTTTATCCACTCACCTGCTTCGCTTTCGTTACTACTGCCTTCGGCAACTGATTGTTCACTCGTGGCACTTCCACGCAACTCCTGCTCGACTCGGTCGCTGATTCACTCATTATTTCAGTCAAAACCGACGAAAAACTTTGAGATAACTGACTGACAAGGCTTGCCGGTGCACAATGGATACCAGCAAGTCATGTGAACTGATCAACCCGGATGTTTAGCAGTGGTGGTATAATGGTTCTCGTCTGAGCCACGATCATGGCCCAACGCACTCAGGCGGTAAAGCCACGATTGTGGCCCATCGCACTCAGCGGGTTAATGATGTTTAAACCAAATTCAGGCTGAGTAGAACAGGGATAAATTACTATGAGTACCAGTTTTCCAGCAGACACTTTAAGGGACAAAAAAAGAAGAAAAAGCCCACAGTTTATGTAAGATTTTTTTTTTTTCTCTTTTTAAAGTTCAGGACATTACACCCTAAGCTTCTGATACTGATAGGAAAAATAGCAAACATGTCACATAATGAAGGAATGTGCACTTAATATCCATTAGATGAGCTAGGATATGAACTTTGTTTAATATTGATGTCTATATTTTTAATAAAGACAGAGTAAATTGTTCCAAAAATCCTTGACAAAAAAGTAAACACAGCAAATTTTCTTACTTTGATGTTAATCTTAGATTAACACTTGTAGAACTGGTTTGCTATTTAAAGAAAATTTTGAGTAAATTTTTGGGGAAAAGGTTTAATTTTCTCTGTGTAGTATATTGGTGATGTCATGAGACATTTTCCACCTCATTCTTTTACATTTCCCATCACCCACAACTGATTGTACCTTGCCCTGCCAACCTGTATTCTGTCCGTCTTCCTCATTTCTCTCATTCTCTGTCTGTCTATCTGTCTTTCTCATTTCTCTCATTCTCTGTCTGTCTGTCTTTCTCTCTTCCCCCTCTCTCTTCCCCTCCCTGCCTCTTTGAATTGTGAATTGTTTCTTTGAATTTGTTTTCATCTAACCAATAGGATGTTTGAAATGATGAAATTCATATGTACGTGTGAACAGAAACAATGCTAATGTGACATGGGATGAAATTAACACCAGTGGAATAAAGTTCAAGTCTTTTCAAATCAAGGTGTGCAGTGATATGTCTAGTGGCCCTGAAGAAACACAGACAATGACACATAGTTATTGTGAGGATTATGCTGTTTAGTGGCCGAGAAGAAGTGACAATGACACATGTTTTTTGTGAGGATTATGCTGTTCAGTTAGTGGCCCTGAAGAAATGACAATGACACATGGTTTTTGTGAGGATTATGCTGTTTAGTGGCCCTGAAGAAATGACAGTGACACATGGTTTTTGTGAGGATTATATACTGTTTAGTGGCCCAGAAGAAACACAGACAATGACACATGTTTTTTGTGAGGATTATGCTGTTCAGTTAATGGCCCTGACGAAATGACAGTGACACACATGGTTTTTGTGAGGATTATGCTGTGCTGTTTAGTGGCCAGAAGAAACACAGACAATGATACATGGTTTTTGTGAGGATTATGCTGTTTAGTTAGTGGTCCTGAAGAAATGACAGTGACACATGGTTTTTGTGGGATCATGCTGTTAAGTGGCCCTTAAGAAATGACAGTGACACATGGTTTTTGTGAGGATTATGCAGTTTAGTGGCCCTGAAGAAACACAGACAGTGACACATGTTTTTTGTGAGGATTGTGCTGTTCAGTTAGTGGCCCTGAAGAAATGACAGTGACACATGGTTTTTGTGAGGATTATGCTGTTTATTGGCCCTGAAGAAATGACAGACAATGACACATGGTTTTTGTGAGGATTGTGCTGCTGCTGCTGATCTTGGTGTCCTGATAGAACTGACATTAGTGACAAGCTTTTTGCATCCAGCCATTGTCCTGCAATGAAAAGAACAATCAGTCATACGTTGTTAATTGGTCTGCAGTGAAAAGAAAATTAGCAGTGCATTGTTTATTGCCCTGAAATGAAAAGAACAGTTGCAGCCGTACATTGTTTATTGTCCTGCAATGAAAAGAACAGTCAGCCGTACATTGTTTATTGTCCTGCAGTGAAAAGAACAATCAGTGGTACATTGTTTATTGTCCTGCAATGAAAAGAACAATCAGCGGTACATTTGTTAATTCGTCTGCAATTGTTCAGACATTGAAGGGAGAAACTGGACACTGTTAAATTGAAATGTACAACTTGTCTGTGTCTGTGTGGCAATGACTAGATTCTCGGTGTACATTATCAAGTTCAGTATTACATTGTTTCGAAGGATGTAAATAAAGGTCTGGGAAACAACTGAAGATCAGTTTATGTAGAAGGAATGAAACATGCAAAAAGTCTGACAGAAATTTTGTCAGTACCGGCTTCTGGCTGAGTGTGAACTGATATGTATAGTGATTGACATTTCCCCTTATTATCTCATCATCTGTGTGTGTGTGTGTGTGTGTGTGTGTGTGTGTGTGTGTGTGTTTTTGAGTTAGATTTTTATGCTTTGCAGTCTCAAGTGTGTGTGTGTGTGTGTGTGTGTGTGTGTGTGTGTGTGTGTGTGTGTGTGTGTGTGTGTGTGTGTGTGTGTGTGTGTGTGTTTTCTTATTTATTACATGTTGAACAACTAAGATGTTTTTCCTTGCAAAACAGAAAATGAACACAACTCGTATGAACTGCAGACAGTTTCAGTCAGTGTTGTGTTAACCTTAACCTGGTGTATTTCTTTTAACAACTCCCTTAACCTGTTGCATTTCTTTTGACAATTCCAGATGCAGACACCTTGTATTAGTTCAGACTGTTAATAGTCAATATCAGTTTTTGTTTTGGGTCTGCCTTTAAATTCAGACTGTTCACAACCAGTTTCTTCGTATTCCAGGCTGTTAACAATCAGGATTTGATAACTACAGATTTTTAACAGTCAGTTCTTAATAATTTCTTGAACAGCCAATATCAGTTTTAGTTAGTTTCAAACTGACAGCACTCCGTATTGTTTATATTGTTTTTCATTAACTTCAGACTTTTTTTTTGCCAATTTCAGACTGTTAATATTCAGTTTGTGAACTTCAGGCTGCTAACCTTTGATATGTTTTTTTGCTAAATTTGGACTGTTACAACCAGTTTGCTAAATTAGGGCTGTTAGCCATGTTTGTATGTGTGTGTGTGGCTAACTCCAGACTGTTAACAATCAGTCGTGTGTTAAATTCAGTCCATAAACATCAGTCTTGTATTAGCTTCAGTCTGTAAACATCAGTCTTGTATTAGCTTCAGTCTATAAACATCAGTCTTGTATTAGCTTCAGATTGGTGGCCATCAGACTGTTTACAATCACTCCTGTCATGTTAGGCTGTCCATTGTCAGTGTTGTATTAACTGTATTAACTCCAGTCTGCTCACTGTCAGTGTTTTATCAGCTGTCAGTCTGTTATTCACTTCAGACTTCAAACAGTCAGTTTTGTCAGCTGTCAGTCTGGTATTCACTTCAGACTTTTAGCAGTCAGTTTTATTAGCTGTCAGTCTAAGTATTTAACTTCAACTTTTAGCTGTCAGTTTTATCAGCTGTCAGTCTGGTATTCACTTCAGACTTTTAGCTGTCAGTTTTATCAACTGTCAGTCTGGTATTCACTTCAGACTTTTAGCTGTCAGTTTTATCAGCTGTCAGTCTGGTATTTAACTTCAGACTTTTAGCAGTCAGTTTTATCAGCTGTCAGTCTGGTATACACTTCAGACTTTTAGCAGTCAGATTTATCAACTGTCAGTCTGGTATTCACTTCAGACTTCAAGCAGTCAGTTTTATCAGCTGTCAGTCTGGTATTTAACTTCAGACTTTTAGCAGTCAGATTTATCAACTGTCAGTCTGGTATTCACTTCAGACTTTCAGCTGTCAGTTTTATCAACTGTCAGTCTGGTATTCACTTCAGACTTTCAGCTGTCAGTTTTTATCAACTGTCAGTCTGGTATTCGCTTCAGACTTTTAGCTGTCAGTTTCATCAGCATTCAGTTTTGTATATTCACTTCAGACTTTTAGCAGTCAGATTTATCAACTGTCAGTCTGGTATTCACTTCAGACTTCAGCTGTCAGTCTGGTATTCACTTCAGACTTTTAGCAGTCAGTTTTATCAACTGTCAGTCTGGTATTCATTACAATTGTTAGCTCTCAACCTTGTATTCACTTCAGACTGGTAACTGCCAATGTTTTATTCTTTTGGCAGCCAGTCTTATGATAACTATGGTCAGTTTTGTGTTGAGCTCAGACTTGTATTGACTTTTGTTTTGTATGCTGTCCTGTATTCACTTTTGTTTTGTATGCTGTCCTATATTCACTTTTTTTTTGTATGCTGTTCTGTATTCACTTTTGTTTTGTATGCTGTCCTTTATTAACTTTTGTTTTGTTAACAGACATTTTTTTAGGTTTAGATATGTTAACAAATTATTCTTTCATTGCATTTTCATCTGTTAACTCCTAGTCTTTCATGAAGGTTGCACTCAACTTTCAGTCTTGTATGATGGCTTAGAATAGTCTTGTATTGTTGTGTCAGTGAGGTTTTTTTGAATGACTTGAGTTATTTTTCAAGGTGGTGATAGCCCTAGTATGGCGTTTTGCGGTGGGCTGGGCAGTTACAAGCAACATTACCATTACCATTTGTCTTGTATTCACCTCAGAATGGTTACAGCTAGTCTTGTATTTCAGTAGTCATACATCTTTGTTATCTTTACACTGTGTAATTCATTCTTGTATTAACTTCAGACTGTGTACAGTCAGTATGATATTACCTCCAGGCTGTTTACAGTTTGTATTAACGTCACACTGTTTACAGTCAGTCTTGCATTAACTTGGGACTGGTAACAGTCACCCCAATTTCAACACCACACTGTTTGCAGTCAGTCTTGCATTAACTTGGGACTGGTAACAGTCACCCCAATTTCAACACCACACTGTTTTTACAGTCAGTCTTGCATTAACTTGGGACTGGTAACAGTCACCCCAATTTCAACACCACACTGTTTACAGTCAGTGCTGTGCAGCGCTGCTCTCCAGAAGTGTCCTACTCATCTGCAACCCTCCCCTGTTCCTGAGCAGTTTTGCCCTGATGGATCTGTTTTGTTCTGTAAAAGCTTCGCCATCAACCTGACGAAAGGCCTCATGTTTACCTGCTGCTGTGATAACGACACAGACAGAACAATAATGAAGAAAGTAGATGGCTGTGTGGTGGAGCCTACCTTCATGTCTTGTGGTGGAGCCCCCCTTCATGTATTGCTGCGATGCAAAGCTGAGGATTTTTCATCGCTTTGTGTTTCTAATCCTTTTCACAGACTGCTGAGTGCACATGGCCAGACAACATTCTGGTTGGTGCGGAGCAGTTTTGTTGAAAAATGGTCACAGTGACAGGGAAATCTCCAAGGAAAAGAACAGTGTTAAACTGGGAAGAAAGGGTGAAGGTTGTAGAGATAAGTGATCAAGATGAAGAAATTATCATATTATTATATTGGGTATTTATATAGCGCCTATCCTCGGTCACAGACCAAGCTCTAAGCGCTTTACAATAAACACACAACCTCACTCACTGAACGGGCTGCCTACCCAGGTAGAGCCGGCTGAAGAGCAGCCTACTGGCACTCATTCAGTCATTTCCCGTACCATTCAAATATCAGTCACTCATTTTCCTTTATTTCATTAAACCCTCCAGTTTCTCACATAGGATGCATGCGATGTTTATACGTGTCCTCCATTTCCACTGGTACACAGCAGCACACGATAACATTCAAAAGTGAAGTTCAGCTGTCTGGTGGTGAAAACGCCAAGTATGTATGTTGGTACTGTTCGGGGCTGTTACGATACACCACCTCCCTTCCCCCGTCTCCACCTCCCTTTAAGCCCCTCCCTTTTGTGGCCTTTGTATGTTAAAGTTTTCATGCTGGTCGACTGGGGGTACCACTGTATTGTCACACTGTTCACAGTCAGTTCTTTATTAACGTGGGACTGATTCAGCTGGTCTGCCAGGAGGGGAAGGGGAAGCTCAGTAGTTCTCTCCCCTGGGCACTATTGGCTGCAATTAAGTATGGGGTGGGTGGGGATGGTAGGGAGGGTGGATTGCATAGGGGAGGAAGAGGTCTCGGGGACTGTCTTTTGTATGGAGGGAGTGAATGATTGGTGTTGTGATATACTTCCAGAATGAACGATTGGTGTTGTGATATACTTCCAGAATGAATGATTGGTGCTGTGATATACTTCCAGAATGAACGATTGGTGTTGTGATATACTTCCAGAATGAACGATTGGTGTTGTGATATACTTCCAGAATGAATGATTGGTGTTCTGATATACTTCCAGAATGAATGATTGGTGTTCTGATATACTTCCAGAATGTCAGCTGTCACCGACATACTGGCTTATTCTCTGTGCTTTGGTGTGTCCCCTGATAGTAGCGTGTCTGAATGTGGTGGAATGAATTTGATGCGCAGTCATGGTGTCTATGTGGTCTGTGCGCAGTGTGTAAGCTTCAGCAATGAGACATGCACATATGTGCGCTGGTGTGTTAGGTGTCTGTTCACATTTGTATACGCATATGTATGTGTTCACATCTAAAGTTGCATCAGTGTGCGTGTGCACTCATTCCTCTTGCTTTCATTTCTGTTGCGGGCAATCTGTGTGCTGGCTTGCTATGTAAGTGGTTTGTGTGTTGTCTTCATGGAGGCTATCCACATCTGTGTGCGCGTTATCATCATACACACAGTGCAGGCAGTCCATATCACTATGAGTTGTTTCCATGTAGACTATCCACATCTATGTACAGTGTGTCCATCTGTGTAGTGTTTTTGTCATGTAGACAGTCCACATCTCTGTGTCTGTGTGTGTTCATGTAGAAAAATCCACATCTGTATGTGTGGTGTCCTGATGTGGACAGTCAACAGTTGTGTGTTGTGTTCATGTAGACAATCCACATCTGTGTGTGCAGAGTCTATGTAGACAATCCACATCTGTGTGTGAGGTGTCCATATAGACAGTCAACAATTGTAAGTTGTGTTCATGTAGACAATCCACATCTGTGTGTGCAAAGTCTATGTAGACAATCCTTATCTGTCAGTGTTGTGTCCATGTGTGTTGTGTTCATGAAGACAATCCACATCTGTGTGTGCTATGTTGATAAAGACAATCCACATATATGTGTGCATGTAGACAATCCACATTTCTCTGTGTATGTGTGTGTATGAGTCTTTGCGTGTTTGTGTATTGTGCTCATGTTGACAGGTGACATCTCTGTGTTGGTGTTGTGTACAATCCACATCTGTGTGCTGTGTCTTTGTAGGCAATCCACATGTGCATGTGTTGTGTCCCATGTAGACAATCCACATGTGTGTGTGTGTGTGTGTTGTGTCTACATAGACAATCCACATCCGTAAAACTTGGCACCCTTCCCCCACGCTTTCACCGCTGACTGTGGCCGACTCGCAGGCCGCTCTTCTCTGCCCGGGGACCGACCCTGAGGTAGGTGGGTGTGCCACGCTTGTCTGTAGCCGGGGGTAGTGGGGGCTTTCACAGGGAGAGGGGGAGGGGACAGTGGGGGCTTCACAGGGAGAGGGGGGAGGGGGGGACAGTGGGGGCTTCACAGGGAGAGGGGGGGAGGGGACAGTGGACACAGGGGTAACGGTTGAGCAGAAATCAGCACACAGGAGAGGAGCAAAAAATGGTGCAGTCACCATGTTGTGGACTTTTATGTACAAGACAGTGAATGTGTGCATGTATGTGTGAGAATCATGTACTGTGTGTGTGTGTGTGTGTGTGTGTGTGTGTGTGTGTGTGTCTGACTGTAGAGTGTCTGTTTAAATGCACAGCCTTACATGTGCATTGCTAGCGCATGGCAGACAGACATTTGCTGCTGACTTGGAATTGTTAGCGTGTGTGGCCCCTTGCTTTGGCTGTTGTGTGTGTTGCTGAGTGCTGCTTTTCTTTTGATGCATGAGCATGGAAAGAGCTGCTTTACATGGAGTTGAAGCGGTGTGCCTGTGTGGGGGGGGGGGGGGGGGGGGGGGGGGGTGTGTGCTTACAACATGCGTGCCACAGCAGAGAGAAGTTTTGCAGACCAACCCAGCACATCATCACTGGCTATATGTAGTGGCCTCTCCTCATGGCAGCCTGATCTCATAGTGGCCTCCCCTCACAACAGCCTGATCTCATAATGGCCTCCCCTGTGGGCATGGTGGTGGTGGTGTGTATTGGCCAGCACTCTTTCAACTGGGTCTAGGTGGTGGTGGTGTGTGCATGTGCGCAGTGTAGTGCTTCCCGTGACTGTCCAGCTTCTCCTTTTCAGTTGACTGTACCCTGCAGGTATGTGCACTCGGTTGGTTTTGCCCATTTTCTTTTTGCCTTCTGTTTTTTTTTTTTTTTTCTTTGGTTTGTATATTGATTTTTTTCTTTCTTTGCTTTTTGTTTTTGGTAATGGAAATATAGTTTGGGGTGTTAGGAGTGATGTGGGAACATCTGGAGGTATACACGTTATGTGGTGTCTGCCTTACAATGGTGAGTGTAGGATCAGTAGGCTGTATGTGTGTCGTAGCTGAAGAAGGTTGTTTGACCAAGTTGTTTGACAGAATGCTGCCAAACCTCTTTGATTGGTTATTTGGTGTTGTGGTGTTTAGTGAAGCAACGTATTGCAGGGCATGATGGGTAAAGTTAGAGCTGAGTGGTGGCAGTCTTCGAGGTCCACTGGAAACAAGGCTGGGGACAGTGATGACACTTTGAAAACCTTATCAACAGTGGCTTCCCTTTGGTCTTCAGAGAACATGCCAAGGTCCAAACAGTGTGCAAATACTTTTAAAGATTTGTTGAGTTATTTCCCTTTGGTCCACAGAGACCATGCCAAGTTGCAACAGCGTGTTTACACTTTTAAAGATTTGTTGAGTTATTTCCATTTGGTCTGCAGAGAACACTTGTCACCAGGGACTTTTCTTAGGTCCACAGAGAAAAATGTCAACACTCTCATATCCTTTTGAGAACATGCCAGGGTGGCACATTCTATAAACACTGAAAGTCTTGTCTACAATGACTTCCCTTTTGTTAGCATTTTAAAGCTTTAAAAAAAAAAAAAAATGATCCAGGTTCTTTATATATTTTTTTTACTTTGGGTCTATTCACTGGCAAAGTTTTTATTCATCATTTTTCCACAGTGCTTAAAGATTGCATAGCAGGAGATTGTTTAACCATAAATGAAAATAAAATATCGATGAAGTTAAAAGTGATTTTATCTCCACAGTAGATAGGGAGTGATGGAAGGGGTGTAAAAGGGGTTCAGAATTACCTCCCTTTTATCAAGAGGTTGGCCATCAGCAAGACATTCGAAAAAGCTGTTTGAGGGACAGTTGGTATCTTCAGGCTGACACTGCCACAGGGTGAAGAAGGACAATAGTGGTAACAGGTGACAGAGTTATGCAGGTACTTTGGTGTTACTTCTGCCAAGGTGTTTTTTTGTGTGTGTGTGTTTCGTTTTTGTTTTTTGTTTTTTTGTTTTTTTTTTTTTGTTAGCATTTTGGAGATTGAAGTCACGAAAGCCAACTTCCAGTACTGGTGACAATTTAAGGTTAAATCTGTGGATCAACATGATCATGAAGATTTATATGAAAATAATAATAAAAAAAATATGAGGTAACATGTTCAACTGGACATTTCAGCCAGAACATTTCAGACATTTCTGCAGTCATTCTGGGTAGTTAACAACGATGGTTTAGTTTATTCACACATCGATAGCATCAGATCTTGGGATTGAGTGTGAATCTTGAAAAGAAGGCATGTAAAGAGGAAATCATGTCAGAGTCTTATTTTTGAGCACCTCCCCCCCTCGTCCCTCCAGCAGAACACAGTACAGGTAAAGGGTATTTTCTGGGTGCACTTGTCCCAGTTGGCCTAAGAGAGAGACATGGGATCACTGGAGAAGAGTGGAAGGTGATGGTTTGTCTGTGTGTGTGTGTGTGTGTTTGTGTCTGTGTGGGTGGGGGTGGGGGGTCTTTGTGGGTGTGTCTCTGTGGGTGTGGGTGTGTGTGTCTGTGGGTGTGTGCATTAACTATGTGTTCATTCAAGCTGTTCCCTTCATCCCTCTCTTGTTCACCACTCCTTCCCTATCAATCCTTTCTCCTTTCTCTCTGTTTCTTCTCTCCTCTCTCCCCTGTCTCTCCCTTCTCCTTCCTCTGCCCACACTTCCCTTTGTCTGTCTCTGTATGGACTCAGCCCCATTTCTCTGTGGTTGTTTTTTTTTCCTCTGTCTGTCTCTGTATGGATTGAGCCCCATTTCTCTGTGGTTGTATTTTCCCTCTATATGGACTGAACCCCATTTCTCTGTGGTGTTTTTTCCCCCCTGTCTGTCTCTGTATGGACTGAACCCCATTTGTTTGTGGTTGCTTTTTTCCCTCTGTCTGTCTCTGTATGGACAAAGCCCCATTTCTCTGTGTCTTTTTCCCCTCTGTCTGTCTCTGTATGGACTCAGCCCCATTTCTCTGTGGTTGTTTTTTTTTCCTCTGTCTGTCTGTATAGGGACTGAGCCCCATTTTTTCTGTGGATGTTTTTTTTTCCCTCTGTCTGTCTCTGTATGGACTCAGCCCCATTTCTCTGTGGTTGTTTTTTTTCCCTCTGTCTGTCTGTATAGGGACTGAGCCCCATTTTTCTGTGGATGTTTGTTTTTTTCCCTCTGTCTGTCTCTGTATGGACTCGGCCCCATTTCTCTGTGGTTGTTTTTTCCCTCTGTCTGTCTCTGTATGGATTGAGCCCCATTTCTCTGTGGTGGTTATTTTCGCTCTGTCTGTCTCTGTATGGACTCGGCCCCATTTCTCTGTGGTTGTTTTTTTTCCCCTCTGTCTGTCTCTATATGGACTGAGCCCGATTTCTCTGTAGCCCAATTTCTTTCTGGTTGTATTTTCCCTCTGTCTCTGTATGGACTGAGCCCCATTTCTCTGTGGTTGTATTTTCCCTCTCTGTCTCTGTATGGACTGAGCCCCATTTCTCTGTGGTTGTATTTTCCCTCTGTCTGTCTCTGTATGGACTGAGCCCATTTTCTCTGTGGTTGTATTTTCCCTCTGTCTGTCTCTGTATGGACTGAGCCCCATTTCTCTGTGGTTGTTTTTTCTCTCTGTCTGTCTGTATGGACTGAGCCCCATTTCTCTGTGGTTGTTTTTTTCCCTCTGTCTGTCTGTATGGACTCAGCCCCATTTCTCTGTGGTTGTTTTTTTTTTTTTTTCCCTCTGTCTGTCTCCACCGGAGGAGACACTGCACTGCTGCCGAGTCACTTCGGTGGTGTTCAGTGGCGCCTGTTCTGATCTAACATACGCAGGACACCACCTACTAAGCCCCCTACTGACGACAATAATTGCTTAGTCGCGGAGCCGGCGTGAGTGAGCTCTCCCTCCGGAGGGCGCCACCACGTCCGTCCAACGACAGCCCCCATGGACTCGCCGATACCGGTGACCCCGACGGAACCAAACCAAGGCCACAGACGTGGAGAGGACATCGAAATGAGGTCACCATGAGAGCAGGGCATGAAGGGGCACAGAATTTGAGACTTTTTTTTTATGCTGATCGATGAGAATGAGGATGATTAAGATGATGCTACGGATTTCCATTTCGGTCTGAGACTACATGACAGGGCTGTACTCTACGCTTCCTTTCATAATATATCCCGGCGTCAACCAGGCCCGAGAGATACAGACACCTGCAGTGTTGGTCAGGAATTTTGAGCAACACTCTCAGAAACGCATCCATTAAGTGGATGAAACTCGACTGTGTGGTCCCAGTCTTCCCAACTGAGCCCGCAGCAAACTCAACTCTGGGTAAGAGCCGGTCGGGGCAGAAAAACCCTCAGCCCCATTTCTCTGTGGTTGTTTTTTTTTCCCTGTCTTTCTCTGTATGGACTCAGCCCCATTTCTCTGTGGTTGTTTTTTTTTTTTCCCCCTTGTCTTTCTCTGTATGGACTCAGCCCCATTTCTCTGTGGTTGTATTAAGGTTGTCTCATCTTCCAGGCCCCTCCCCTCCCTCTTCATGCCCCTCCCTCCTCTCCCCCCCCCCCCCCCCCCCCCCCCCCCCTCTCCTCCTTTCCTTCATCAGTGGCGTTATCCCTAGAACCTCTCTCTGTGACTGGCAGTCAGAGCCCTGTGTCATCCCTAGCACTGTGACATGAACATGAGGTGATGAAAGGTTGTGAGGAGGGGGGGGGGGGGGGGATGCACACTGAGGCCACCAGGGGAGGGCAGTGTGCAGGGACACAGAGGATGGAACCTGGGGATGCTGGTCAGTGTGGAGGAGGTGGAGTCTTGGAGGACTGTTGTGGTCAGAGACTATCTGACAGCACTGTACTGCACACTTCCTGTCATAACACCTGCCACGTCATCCACACCTGGGAGATGCAAACACCTGCAGTCTGCCTCCCTTGACTTTTAAATTGGGTCTGGGTGGCAGAATCTGATTCTGGGTTGTTTGACCTTTGACTTTGATGTCGATCAGCTGACCCCCATTAAGGGGTCATATGATTTACGTGATAAGAAACAGGGGGGAATATACACTGGGGGGGGGGGAAAAATGTAAACCAGGATTTACATGGAGCCAGGATTAGGGTTGGCACCAGGGTTTGCATGGAGTTGGGGTTGGCACCAGGGTTTACATGGAGCCAGGATTAGGGTTGGCACCAGGGTTTGCATGGAGTTAGGGTTAGAGGTTGGCACCAGGGTTTGCATGGAGTTAGGGTTAGATGTTGGGCACCAAGGTTTGCATAGATTTAGGGTTAGGGTTGGCACCAGGGTTTGCATGGAGCCAGGATTAGGGTTGGCACCAAGGTTTGCATGGAGCCAGGATTAGGGTTGGCACCAGGGTTTGCATGGAGCCAGGATTAGGGTTGGCACCAGGGTTTGCATGGAGTTAGGGTTAGAAGTTGGCACCAGGGTTTGCATAGATTTAGGGTTAGGGTTGGCACCAGGGTTTTGCATGGAGCCAGGATTAGGGTTGGCACCTGGGTTTGCATGGAGTTAGGGTTAGAGGTTGGCACCCAGGGTTTGCATGGAGTTAGGGTTAGAGGTTGGCACCAGGGTTTGCATAGATTTAGGGTTAGGGTTGGCACCAGGGGTTTGCATGGAGCCAGGGTTAGGGTTGGCACCAGGGTTTGCATGGAGCCAGGATTAGGGTTGGCACCAGGGTTTGCATGGAGCCAGGATTAGGGTTGGTTGGCACCAGGGTTTGCATGGAGCCAGGGTTAGGGTTGGCACCAGGGTTGCATGGAGCCAGGGTTAGGGTTGGCACCAGGGTTTGCGTGGAGTTAGGGTTAGGGTTAGCACCAGGGTTTGCATTTGCATGGAGTTAGGGTTGGCACCAGGGTTTGCATGGGTTTGCAGGCCAGGTTAGGGTTGGCACCAGGGTTTGCATGGAGCCAGGGTTGGCACCAGGGTTTGCATGGAGCCAGGGTTAGGGTTGGCAGGGTTGGCACCAGGGTTTGCATGGAGCCAGGGTTAGGGTTTGGCACCAGGGTTTGCCATGGAGCCAGGGTTAGGGTTGGCACCAGGGTTTGCATGGAGCCAGGGTTAGGGTTGGCACCAGGGTTTGCATGGAGTTGGGGTTAGCACCAGGGTTTGCATGGAGCCAGGGTTAGGATGGAGCCAGGATTAGGGTTGGTACCAGGGTTTGCATGGAGCCAGGATTAGGGTTGGCACCAGACTCCCGGTTTGCATGGAGCCAGGGTTAGGGTTGGCACCAGGGTTTGCATGGAGCCAGGGTTAGGGTTGGCACCAGGGTTGCGTGGAGTTAGGGTTAGGGTTAGCACCAGGGTTTGCATGGAGTTAGGGTTGGGCACCAGGGTTTGCATGGAGCCAGGATTAGGGTTGGCACCAGGGTTTGCATGGAGCCAGGGTTAGGGTTGGTACCAGAGTTTGCATGGAGGCAGGGTAGGGTTGGTACCAGGGTTTGCATGGAGCCAGGGTTAGGGTTGGCACCAGGGTTTGCATGGAGCCAGGGTTAGGGTTGGCACCAGGGTTTGCATGGAGTTAGGGTTAGGGTTGGCACCAGGGTTTGCATGGAGCCAGGGTTAGGGTTGGCACCAGGGTTTGATTGGAGCCAGGGTTAGGGTTGGCACCAGGATTTGCATGGAGCCAGGGTTAGGGTTGGCACCAGGGTCTGGTCACGCACACGTCTTTGTTAGTCTGGTATAAACCTTTTTATGACATAACACAAAATGTGTTGACAGTACTGTTTAATGCATTATTCAAAAGACTTTGCTTTCAATAACATAACACAAAATGTGTTGACAGTACTGTTTAATGCATTATTCAAAAGACTTTGCCTTAGTGCCAAGGGGTAGGAAGTCATCACAATAAGGGGGAACAGTTGGAATGTGCTCATAGTCTACTCAACAAAAATATCTGTATGTGTATGCATGTGTGTGTTGTATGCATGCATGTGTGTGTATGTGCATGTGTGTGTGTGTGTGTGTGTGTGTGTGTGTGTGTGTGTGTGTGTGTGTGTGTGTGTGTGTGTGTGTCTTTTGTTGTTGTTTTATACATTCTACCTTTTCCCTTTTTTGCCTGTGGATTGCTCCTGATTTTTTTTGTAAATTAAAAATGATTATTTTTGTGGATGTCATTGATTTTACAGGTATCGGCAGGATTGCTATGTTTTCAATTTGTTACCAAGGCAGGGTGGGAGAGTGGGAGGGGGGTTTACATCAAACAGTGTGTTTGTGTCTGAACGGTACATTTGGTGTGAAGGGAAGGGTTAGATTAAACAGTGTTTGTGTCTGAACAGTACATTTGGTGTGAAGGGAAGGGTTAGATTAAACAGTGTTGTTTGTGTGTGAAAGGTACATTTGGTGTGAGAGGATGATGTGACACTGTAAACATCATGTTGGGATAGAATGAAGAAATGGGCTCTGGTCAGCTCCTGTGCCTTTGTCGGCTGTCTTTCTCTGTCCATCTTTGTCTCTTACCTTCTCTCTCTCTGTCTCTCTCTGTCCAAAACCATCTTTGTCTCTTTCCTTTTTTTTCTGTCTGTCTCTCTCTGTCCATCTCAGCTGCCTTTCTCTCCTCCAGTCATCTCTGTCTCTGTTCACCTCTGCTTTCTCTCTCTCTCTCTCTCCCTCCCTCTCTCTCTGTGTCTCTCTCAGTCCATCTTTTGTCTATCCTGATCTTTGTCTTGGTGTCTGTCCATCTCTGTCTCTGTCCCTGTCCATCTCTGTCTCTGCCCCTGTCCATCTCTGTCCCTGTCCATCTCAGTCCCTGTCCATCTCTGTCTCTGTCCAAGTCTGCCCCTGTCCATCTCTGTCTCTGTCCAAGTCTGCCCCTGTCCATCTCTGTCTCTGTCCAAGTCTGCCCCTGTCCATCTCTGTCTCTGTCCAAGTCTGCCCCTGTCCATCTCTGTCCCTGTCCCTGTCCGTCTCTGTTTCTGTCCCTGTCCATCTCTGTCCCTGTCCCTGTCCGTCTCTGTTTCTGTCCCTGTCCATCTCTGTCCCTGTCCATCTGTGTCTGTCCCTGTCCATCTCTGTCCCTGCCCATCTCTGTCTCTGTCCATCTCTGTCCCTGTCCATCCCTGTTTCTGTCCATCCCTGTCCATCTGTCCTGTCTTGTCTCTCTGTCCCTGTCCATCTCTGTCCCTGTCCATCTCTGTTTCTGTCCATCTTTGTCTCTGTCCCTGTCCATCTCTCCTCTCTGTCCCTGTCCTCCTCTGTCCCTGTCCATCCCTGTTTCTGTCTCTGTCCATGTCTGTCTCTGTCCCTGTCCATCTCTGTTCTGTCCCTGTCCAACTCTGTCCCTGTCCATCCCTGTTTCTGTCCTTGCCCATCTCTTTTTCTGTCCCTGCCCATCTCTGTTTCTGTCCCTGTCCATCTCTGTTTCTGTCCCTGTCCATCTCTGTTTCTGTCCCTGTCCATCTCTGTTTCTGTGTCCCTGTCCATCTCTGTTTCTGTCCCTGTCCATCTCCGTCTGTCCCTGTCCCTGTCCCTGTCATCTCTGTCCCTGTCCATCTCTTGTCTCTGTCCCTGTCCGTCTCTGTTTCTGTCCCTGTCCATCTCTGTCCCTGTCCATCTCTGTCTCTGTCCATCTCTACCTCTGTCCCTGTCCGTCTCTGTCCCTGCCATCTCTCTTTTTGTCCCTGTCCATCTCTGTCCCTGTCCATCTCTGTTTCTGTCCCAGTCCATCTCTGTCCCTGTCCATCTCTGTCCCTGTCCGTCTCTGTTTCTGTCTCTGTCCATCTCTGTCCCTGTCCCTGTCCATCTCTGTCTCTGTCCCTGTCCATCTCTGTCCCTGTCTATCTCTGTCTATGTGTGTCTCCATCTAATCTGCCAGTCGATTTCTGTTTCTCCTCTGCCTGTCTGTCCATCTCAATCTCTGTACTCACTGTCTCTGTCTATCTTTGTCTCACATTTACACACATTTGACACAGTTACATACACAGTTGTGCTGTTTTGAAAATGAAAGGTAATTCATTATGATTTCTGTTGTTCTGCGGTTGAAAAAAAAACTGTTTCAGTATTATTTTTAGGGGTTACTGATGTACAGTCGAAGAAAAAGTACCATTATGATTTTTAGTATTGTTGCTGTACAGTTGAAAAAAGCTGTATCATTATGGTTTTTGACTCACATGTGTAAACAAGTGAGTCTATATAATTACAGTTTCAGTTGTCCATGTGTGTGTGTGTGTGTGTGTGCGTGTGTGCATGTGAGTGTAGGTGTCTGTAAGCCAGTGTAAGCATTAGCATTATCAGAGTTAGCAGAATGATGACCTTTGGACAGACCTTTCGAATCATTCCATGGATGAAGGCGTCACTGACTCATGACTGCCGCAAACACGAGGTCAGCATTTGCAGCAGTAGTTTCAGTGTCACAAAATTCACCTTTTCTTTGAAATTTGGTCATATACAATGATTGCTTTACACACAAATGAAAGACATGTTAAGTGATGTTATATTCAAATCTAGCAATAAATGTCAAGTTGTGTTTGATGGAGATAAGACTACTTGGTGCACTTTTCACACCAGGCGCAGAAAAAAAAAATGAACATATTTACTAAATAGGACCAACACAACTTGTTTTATATGCCTTGCCAAATGTAGCTGTGGAAGACAAATTGAGTTTTTGATTTATGGTGAAACAAAGCAAGTGAAGTCGCATTAAATCAACAGTTTATTTCCTGAATGTTTGTGATCAACAATCACAGACCTTTACTACAAACTGGAAGCACAGTGAATTGTATGTTGTTGCCAAAACTATAGAAAGGTAGCTCTGTAGCTGGGACATCTGAAAAGGACCTATCTGCTGAGCAAATGAGACATCATCTGTGCTGCGTTGACCATAAGAGACTGATGAGAGAAAAATTGGAAGCATTGGTCCAACAGGGAGATAGTTAGGGAAGATCAGGAGAACAAGATCTACCTGTTTCTGTCCCTGCGTTTGTCTGTGTGGAGTGTGCATGCGAGTCATGGAGGCCATGTCCAGTGTCTTGTCTTCTTCCAGTTGTTGCTGTATAGCTGAAAAAAAATTTCTCCATTCTCTTGTTGTACAGTAGAAGAAAAGATATTTCTTTATAATCTGAGGTGTTTTGTGTAGTTGATAAAAGAAGATGATGTTTTTCATTATGCTTTTGTTGCTGTTGTGTAGTTGAAAGAAAAGATGATAATTCTTTATGATTTGTGTTGTTACGCAGTTGAACAAAAAAAGGATTCACATTATGATTATATAGTTGTTGTTTTTAGCTAAAGAAGGTTATTTCATTTCAACAATGATGGGTTGATGTTGTCCAGTGACTGAAGAAGACATTGTGACTACAGTGATGATGGTAGGTTTTGTCCTCCAGGTCAAGAGGACATTTTGATGAAAAGATGATCATGTATGGTGGTGTCCTGTTGTTGAACAAGGTGTTCTGTATTGTAATGATGATCATGGTGTGGGTCGCACAATTGAAGAAGGTGTACTTCATTGTAATAATGCTTGTTGCAGTGCAGTTGAGAAAGGTGTACTTTATTGTAATGTTTGTTGCAGTGCAGTTGAGAAAGGTGTGCTTTATTGTAACGATGACCATTATTGTCCCACAGTTGAGAAAGGTGCGCTTTATTGTAACAATGATTGTTATTGTCCCACAGTTGAAAAGGTGTGCTCTATTGTAACGATGATGATTGTTATTGTCCCACAGTTGAGAAAGGTGTGCTTTATTGTAACGCTGATTGTTATTGTCCCACAGTTGAGAACGGTGTACTTTATTGTAACGAGGATGATTGTTATTGTCCCACAGTTGGGAAAGGTGTACTTCATTGTATAATGTTTGTTGTAGTGCAGTTGAGAAAGGTGTGCTTTATTGTAACGATGATTGTTACTGTCCCACAGTTGAGAAGGTGTGCTTTACTGTAACAATGATGATTGTTACTGTCCCACAGTTGAAAGAAGGCTTTTCCGTCAGCAATGAAGATTGTTATGTCCCAGTCTGAAGGAGCAGCGTAACCGTCAGCAAAGAGAAGTCTGAAGGAGCAGCTAACTCTCAAAGACAAGCGCATACGACAGTTGGAGATGGAGCTCAGCACCCTGCGCATGCATCACCCTGCACCTGCCGGGTCCCAGCACCCTGCCCCTCTATGGCTGGTGGGGAGAGCACCTGCTAGAGGTCACCGCTGGCATAGACATGGCTGCTGACGCTGCAGCTGTGAGACTGAATTCCTCCCCTGCAGTGAAGACACAGGCAGCAAGATAGGGGCAGACTGTTGCCATGGGGACAGGTCAGGTGTGAGGTGATGCTGAGAGCCTCAGACAGTCCTGGCCTGAAGTGGGCAGGATGACCGCCCCTGGATTAACATTGGGCAGGGGGCGCTGTGATGATGGGCATGGATAGGATGATGTGTGAAAGGTGGTGGTCAGAGATGGAGAGGTGACAGTGATGTGTGAAAGGTGGTGGTCAGAGATGGAGAGGTGACAGTGATGTGTGAAAGGTGATAGACAGGGATGTGAGACAGATGATAGACAGTGATGTGTGAAAGGTGATAGACAGGGATGTGAGACAGATGATAGACAGTGATGTGTGAAAAGGTGATAGACAGGGATGTGTGAAAGGTGATAGACAGTGGTGTGTGAAAAATGGTGGTCAGAGATGGAGAGGTGATAGTGATGTGTGAAAGGTGATAGACAGGGATGTGAGACAGATGATAGACAGTGATGTGTGAAAGGTGATAGACAGGGATGTGTGAAAGGTGATAGACAGTGGTGTGTGAAAGGTGATAGACAGGGATGTGTGACAGATGATAGACAGTGATGTGTGAAAAGGTGATAGACAGTGATGTGAGACAGTGATGTGTGAAAGTTGATAGACAGTGGTGTGTGAAAAATGGTGGTCAGAGATGGAGAGGTGATAGTGATGTGTGAAAGGTGATAGACAGGGATGTGAGACAGATGATAGACAGTGATATGTGAAAGGTGATAGACAGGGATGTGTGAAAGGTGATAGACAGTGGTGTGTGAAAAATGGTGGTCAGAGATGGAGAGGTGATAGTGATGTGTGAAAGGTGATAGTGATGTGTGACAGATGGTGGTCAGAGATGGAGGGGTGATTGTGATGTGTGAAAGATGATAGACAGTGATGTGTGACAGATGGTGGTCAGAGATGGAGGGGTGATAGACAGTGATGTGGAGAGGTGATTGACAGTGATGTGTGAAAGGTGATACACAGTGATGTGGAAAAGATGATAGACGGTGACGTGGAGAGGTGATAGACAGTGACGTGGAGGGGTGATAGACAGTGACGCGGACAGGTGATAGTGACGTGGAGAGGTGATAGACAGTGACGTGGACAGGTGATAGTGACGTGGAGAGGTGATAGACAGTGACGTGGAGAAGTGATAGACAGTGACGTGGACAGGTGATAGACAGTGACATGGCAGGAGACCACACAGTTCTCTTCTGACTGACGGATAGAAACAGCTGTGATAATGGTCTCCTGAGATGCTCACAGGTTAAACACAGTATAGATGATGGTCACTGTGATGCTCATTTGTTACTAAAAACAAAGACAAAGAAAATTATTGAGTTACTAAAGACAAAGAAATTATTTGACTGCTGCATCTTTGAGATGAGGCACAGGTTGTGAAATAGTTCACCCATTCTCTGTGATCTGATTGGCACCATCCTCAAACCACCAGGCCAGTCAGTTTAGTTTGAGAACCTGAACATGGTCCTATGACTTAAGGACCTGAATCTTGTAACGTCAAGTCAAGTCAAGTTAAGGCACAGTATAGATGATGGTCACTGTGGTGCTCACATGGTAAGGCACAGTATAGATGATGGTCACTGTGGTGCTCACATGGTAAGGCACAGTATAGATGATCGTCACCTGTGATGTTGATATGATAACACAGTATAGATGATGGTCACCTGTGATGCTGACATGGTAAGACACAGTGTACATGGTAAGATACGATGTAAATGATCACTGCAATGCTCACATGTTAAGGCACAGTATAGTTAATGGTCACTGCGATGCTCATTTGTTAAGGCACAGTATAGCTGTTGGTCACCTGTGGTGTTCACATGTTAATACTGTCTAGCTGAGAGCGGTGCGTGCAGCACACTCCCTGCTGCTGCGCGCTCGTGCATGACGCTCAGTCCCTGCCGACGCACATATTTCGCTACTTTTTAATTAATTTTTATGGTAGGTAGACAACAACTGACAGTGACGTGTTAGTGTCATATGAAACAACAAACACTCAACTAATCGAACATTGTAATTTTGAATCATTTACTTTCAATGTGTAGACACAACTGTGCTTTGAAAAATATGTCTGACAAGTAAAAAAAAATTGTTTTTTTTACATTCTATTCCGTTCTGTTACAACACCAAATCAGAAGATGAAGGGATGGCTGCCTCTTCAAACAATTCACTTTCCTCTTATCTTTCATAGTTTTCTATCTCTCTCTCACTCCCCTCATCACCAGATCCACTTTGTAATATGATTTTAAGCGCTTCATTGAGTGAGAAACCGCTGCCACCCCTTCGTCTGACCGACATTTTTTCACACGCTCCTAGCGGCAAAGCCCGGTGCCGTCAGTTCCTTTGTTCTAAAGCTGCAGGGGTCAGCCAAGTTCATGATAGAGCACTGAAAGTAAGGTCTACTACTCGCTACAACATCCCCAAGGCTAGTTACAGAGCTTATTTCCCTTGGATCATTTTATGGAAAGTGTAGGAAATTTTTATGTTCCAGTCACACAATTGTGCGTGACATGGCAGAATGTACTGTCTGTCTGTCACCTGGCCTTGAGTGCTTCGGCTCGAGGGAAAGAAATCCCGTCACCCATGATTAGGTGACTCAGCTGGTAAAGGTTAAGACTCCGTATAGATAATGGTCATCTGATACTCACATGTTCAGGCACCATATAGATGGTATGGTGTCAGTGTCATCATGGACTCTTCCATCAGTCCATACACTAGACTCACATGGTAAGACTCCGTAGAGATGCCAGTGTCACCATGGAGATATCATCAGTACATGCCCCACACTCACATGTTAAGACCCTGTAGACATGATGACAGTGTCACGATGTCTGTTGACACTAGCTCTTTGATTCAAGGCCTTCATGTGGACTGATAGCTGCCCCATAGCAGGGGATGTCTGTTGACTCTAGCTCTTTGATTCAAGGCCTTCATGTGGACTGATAGCTGCCCCATAGCAGGGGATGTCTGTTCACTCTAGCTCTTTGATTCAAGGCCTTCATGTGGACTGATAGCTGTCCCACAGCAGGGGATCTCTGTTTGACTCTAGCTCTTTGATTCAAGGCCTTCATTTGGACTGATAGCTGTCCCCACAGCAGGGGATGTCTGTTGACTCTAGCTGTTTGGTTCAGCTACAGTTGTCATCAGTTCAGGCATATCAGGGGTGTGGCTGCGTTTTGGATCAGAACTGAACCACTAAACGCCACCCAAGAGACGTAAATACTGTCAGTTGTTTCCTGTGGACGCTGTCATGACCCAGGGGAAACTGCAGCAGTGCAGTGTCTACTTTAGTGAGTGGCATAATGATGACCTGTCCTGACCCAGGGGAAACTGCAGCAGTGCAGTGTCTGCTTCAGTGAGGGCGTCATGGTGACCTGGTGTTGATTGATGCCTGTGAACTGCTGGTGCACAGGCTGGAACAGGAGATGCCTGGGTGTGGCTGTGTGTGGAATAACTAAGTGGGGGAGAGGACTAGAGGCTGAGAGGGAAGGGGAGAGAAGAACACAAAGGAAGAAGTTGTGAATTTACACCGTACATGTCAGTTCACAGAGACTTTGATAGAAACCAGAGCAGAACCATTTTAACACACAAGTGTGTAATGTCATAGTTTGTCTGAAAGAAAAGAGAGCTGTGTGTCATGTAACTGTTCACCATGAAACCCTGTGTAGATTTCATCAGGACACACACACACACACACACACACACACTCACAGCACAGGGACCTGTAGCACTATGTGAAGCATCACTTGAGACCATTGTCAGATTATGACATGGAAAGAAATGAGCTGTTAAAGTTGTGCAAGGAGAAAAGAATTTGACTAGAAAATCCATGTATGAGAGGTGAGATGATTGGTCAGCCTGGACTATGTATATGCTGACGATTGAGGTCTATCAGTTTTTCTGCCCCATGGTTTGTGGGAGTGCCACCATGACTGGACTGGATGGAGACAGTTCAGAGCTGTGTTGAGTTGTCCCCGGCATTGTGCCATGGAGCCAGGGGAACGCTAGTGTGGATACATTCAGCATGGTGTCGTAGCATGTGACTGTGGATGTCGCACATGCCACGCTACACAGTCCGTGTGATGTGTTTGATACCGACATGTGTACTTTGGCAAGAAAAGGTCCACTTTTATGATACCATTGTTGTGCAGATGTGCACTTTTGGTCTGGTTCATTGTAGCATTAATATCTGAATGGTTTATGTAGTACTGATGATGGAATGGTTCATTGTAGTACTGATAATGGAATGGTTCATTGTAGTACTGATGATGGAATGGTTTATTGTAGTACTGATGTGGGAATGGTTCATAGTAGTAATGATGATGGAATGGTTCATTGTAGTACTGATGATGGAATGGTTCATTGTAGTACTGATGACGGAATGGTTCATCGTAGTATTGATGATGGAATGGTTCATGTAGTAGTACTGATGTGTGAATGGTTCATTGTAGTACTGATATGTGAATGGTTCACTGTGGTACTGATGTGTGAATGGTTCATTGTAGTACTGATGTGTGAAGGGTTCATTGTAGTACTGATGTGTGAATGGTTCATTGTGGTACTGATGTATGAATGGTTCATTGTAGTACTGATGTGTGAATGGCTCACTGTAGTACTGATGTGTGAATGGTTCATTGTAGTGACATTTCGCAGACGTGCATTACCACTGTGAAGTCAGAATGGTTGGCATTATTAATGCTGCCAGTTCTGCCGGAATCTGCCAATGGTGTCACACCTACATGGTTGACAGGACTTTTGCACAGAATCTGCCAATGGTGTCAGACCTACATGGTTGACAGGACTTTTGCACAGAATCTGCCAATGTGGTCAGACCTACATGGTTGACAGGACTTTTGCACAGAATCTGCCATTGTGGTCAGACCTACATGGTTTACAGGAGTTTTCCACAGAATCTGCCAGCGTGGTCAGACCTACATGGTTTACAGGAGTTTTCCACAGAATCTGCCAGCGTGGTCAGACCTACATGGTTGATAGGACTTTTGCACAGAATCTGCCAGCGTGGTCAGACCTACATGGTTGATAGGACTTTTGCACAGAATCTGTCAATGTGGTCAGACCTACATGGTTGACAGGACTTTTACACAGAATCTGTCACTGTGGTCAGACCTACATGGTTGATAGGACTTTTGCACAGAATCTGTCAATGTGGTCAGACCTACATGGTTGACAGGACTTTTACACAGAATCTGTCACTGTGGTCAGACCTACATGGTTGACAGGACTTTTCCACTTGGTCACATCATCAGGTGAACATGACATGACTTAGAACTTTCCTACTTTACTGTCATTGTCATCAGATATGCATGAAAAGAAAAAGGGATTTCCTACTTTATTTGTTTATGTATCCAGATGTACATGTGACACAAAACTACAGTTTTCTACTTTGTCAGTGTTATAGACGAACACATGACATGGAACACTTGTCTTCTACTTTGTCAGTGTTATAGACGTACACATGACATGGAACACTTGTCTTCTCAGACAAACATATGAAGCGAAACAGCAGTTTCTTGCTTTGTCAAACATCTGACATCAAACAGTAATTTCCCTCTGAGTAGAATGACATGACACAAGTATTGCCATCTTTCTGTTGTTGTTGTTGTTGTTGCCTGTTTTCATTGCTCAAGCCACACCCACTGTGTGGAATGTGGATGGTGCATGACTGATGAATGTGTGTGGTCTGGGTGAAGGTCAGAGAGAGCCGGTGTGACTATCGGCTGCCCTGTGGGTCTGTGTGTGGACTTTACCCTGTTGACCTGTGGGTGGACTTCACCCTGTTGACCTGTGGGTGGACTTCACCCTGTTGAACTGTGGGTGGATTTCACCCTGTTGACCTGTGGGTGGACTTCACGCTGTTGACCTGTGGGTGGACTTCATGCTGTTGACCTGTGGGTGGACTTCACGCTGTTGACCTGTGGGTGGACTTCACGCTGTTGACCTGTGTGTGGACGTCACCCTGTTGACCTGTGTGTGGACTTCACCCTGTTGACCTGTGTGTGGACGTCACCCTGTTGACCTGTGTGTGGACGTCACCCTGTTGACCTGTGTGTGGACTTCACCCTGTTGACCTGTGTGTGGACTTCACCCCGTTGACCTGTGTGTGGACTTCACGCTGTCAACCTGTGGGTTTTCGGCTGGATGGGCTGTCTGCTGTGGTCCTGTCAGGCCATCGTGTTGATGGCAGCACGTGCATGAGGTGGGTCAGTGTGAGGCAGAGCTAGGTCCATAGTCTCAATCTGTTATTAAGATTCACTTGAATTAGTTTTAGCTTTGGGGATATTGTATGATTTTAGTTAGTTAGTGGGATTTTTTTTGGTTTGCAAGGGGTTTACTGTGCCATACCATTCCATGTTGAACTGTGAAGGTCATCCCCATGGTGAATGATTAATGTCATTGATGTTAGACAGTGCCAGTCACCGTTATGTGGCAGTCCTCTGCCGTCCGTACAGAGAGATCTGATGTTGGACCAGTGCCTGTCACCGTTATGTGGCAGTTCTCTGCTGTCTGTACAGAGAGATCTGATGTTGGACAGTGCCAGTCACCATTATGTGGCAGTTCTCTGCTGTCTGTACAGAGAGATCTGATGTTTAACATCTGATGCATTCTCTGTGATGTGACGCTTTATACTGATGTGTTTCCTATGATGTCATTGCTGATGTGACTGTCACCCCCAGTGTGTGTACACTGACACATTCCCTGTGATGTCATTGCTGATGTCACAATCACCCAGTGTGCATAAAGAAAGATCTGACCTTTCAAACTGGTATAGTTTAACTGACACATCACCGTCGATGTCACTATTGTATCTGAAGAGAGATCTGTTATTTGACATTGTTACATTTCTTGTGATGCTATATGGGCATTTCCTGGGAGACAACCTTCAGAGGGCAGACTTAGGCCTGCCCTGGTGCTCACAGACATAGGTTGGTGGTAGAGAGACGTGGTCAGTGGTAGAGAGACGTGGTCAGTAGTAGAGAGACACGGTCAGTGGTAGAGTGGACCTACAGAGGGCAGACTGTCCTGTCCTGGTGGTCAGTGATGTGGTCATTGGTAGAGTGGACCTACAGAGGGCAGACTGTCCTGTCTTGGTGGTCAGTGACATGGTCAGTGGAAGGGCTTCCAAGGAAGTGCAGATTTCGGCCAGGGTCGGAGATGTCCTGGGTTTGCGGTGTTGACAGTCCTGTGCCAGGGATCTGCGTCAACAGTCCTGTGCCAGGGATCTGCGTCAACAGTCCTGTGCCAGGGATTTGCGTCAACAGTCCTGTGCCAGGGATCTGCGTCAACAGTCCTGTGCCAGGGATCTGCGTCAACAGTCCTGTGCCAGGGATCTGCGTCAACAGTCCTGTGCCAGGGATCTGCGTCAACAGTCCTGTGGCAGGGATCTGCGTCAACAGTCCTGTGCCATGGATCTGCATCAGCAGTCCTGTGCCAGGGATCTGCGTCAGCAGTCCTGTGCCATGAATCTGCATCAGCAGTCCTGTGCCATGAATGCTGCGTCAACAGTCCTGTGCCATGAATCTGCGTCAACAGTCCTGTGCCAGGGATCTGCGTCAACAGTCTTTCGCCACCAGCCATCTTTTGACCAAGCTTTGTCAGAATCCACTGCTTACATTTAGCATCATGTGGCCGACTCTGAAACTAAACCAAGCGTCTGTGTCATTTGACTACTGTCTCCGTTGGCAAGGAAAGTACCTTGGTGAAGATGATCAGCATTGGTCAGTTGTGACATCAGTAGTGGCCTAACTGTTTGAGTATTGGGTATGAAACATATCACAGTATAACACCAGGTAAGAGTGCCCTGACTGTTGATCCTATGCTATGAAAACATATCACTGTATGTTTTTAATGGAACTGATGGTTATGCTTGTAGTTCTGTTAATGACACCATTGATTGAAGTAGACATTGTTTCTGGAAATGTCTCATACCATGTATGTAATTCTGCCAATGATGTCTTAGATTTTGGACAGATATCTGTGTGCATGTTTCTGGAGATACTGCTTATTGTGTGCGTAGTTCTGGTAGTAACATGGATTTCAGTAGAAATGCACACATACTGGGTTGGCAACACCCAGCTGAGCTTTCACATGGTCACAAAGTTCTGGTGTGAACTCACTGCCCTAAAACTTTTGCTCAGTGTGTGAGTGCACGTGCACGCACGGGACACACACACACGTTAGGAGAGGGAGAGCATTTTATGATGATAGATACACCTTTGCTTTTTATGTGTGCTTGTGTGTGACAGACAGAGATGGCCTTCAAAAGTTTTTTTTTTTTTTTTTTAATGAATACATTTCTGCATTTTATGGAGAGAGGGAAGCAGGGGCCAGAATGAGAGAGAGAGAGTGTGTTCAGCAGTGTCACTGATGTTGGTGCTGTGACCTGATGTGGTCAACATAGCATTTCCACCCAGGCTTTGCACCCTGCTGAGCGTCCTTTTTCATCCACATCTGTGGCCTTTGTTTTATTGCTTTGTCCTTTTTCATCCACATCTGTGGCCTTTGTTTTTTATTGCTTTGTCTATTCTCATTTACATCTGTGGCCTTTGTTTTATTGCCTTGTCCATTTTTCTCCACATCTGTGGCCTTTGTTTCATTGCATCGTACATTTTTCTCCACATATGAGGCCTTGGTTATGTTCTTTTCATCTGTGGCCTGTGTTTCATCATTTTTTTTTTTCTTTTAAAGTCCAGTGTTTTAAAAGTGATCTTGGCCTTATTTCTTCAGATTTCACAGTTCATCTTTCTGTATATATCCTTAGTCTGCAGCTGTGTATGCATAATTGCTAATGGTTTTGATCACAATGATCCCCATATAACCAGTCTTTCCTGGCACCCACGTTGTTTCAACCCCAGTTATTCCTTGCACAGTGCTAAGCAAATTAAACTGTCCTGCCCCTGCTGTGTGTTGTTTTACAGGTTTCAAAATGTAATTGTCTCTCGCAGAGTAATGGAATGCTTTGTCTGCAAATTTCAGAAGTTACCGTATCTTGCGTTCTTGTTTGAAAACTTGATTGATTTGTATTTATGATCTGCCTGCATTTATATGGATGGCTTGTGGTCTGCTTGTGGACAGGAAGTGGGAGAGTCTGGACTTTGATGTTATGACATAGTTCTGGCGTAGATCATTAAAATCATTTCATAACAGTGTGGATGGTTTCATGACAACAGTGTGGATTGTTTCACAGCAACAATGTGGATTGTTCGACATCAGATTTGATGGACATTAACAGGACATTCCCAGTGATACAGGCCTCTCATGACCTGTGCTCAACCGGATCAGCTCAGTGAAGCCTCAGTGAAATGAAGTCATGTCCAGATCCCCCTTCCCCCTCCCTTAATCCCCACTCCCTTGTCCCCTTCCTCATTCCCTTTCTTGTTCCCCCCCCCCCCCCCCCCCCCCCCACCTTGCTTTCACTTGCCTCCTCCCTCATTCCCTTTCTTGTTCCCCCCCCCCCCCCCCCCCACCTTGCTTTCACTTGTCCCCTCCCTCATTCCCTTTCTTGTTCCCCCCCCCCCCCCCCCTTTTGCTTTCACTTGTCCCCTCCCTCATTCCCTTTCTTGTTCCCCCCCCCCCCCCCCCACCTTGCTTTCACTTGTCCCCTCCCTCATTCCCTTTTCTTGTTCCCCCCCCCCCCCCACCTTCCTTTTCACTGTCTTCCTCTACCATTCCTCCCCCCTGAAGCTCCCGGTTCCTCCCCCTCCACTTCCCCTTCCCTCAACTCCTTGTTCTCTTAATCCTCCCTCCCTCAATTCCTTTTCCCCTACCCCTATTGCACCCCCCCCCCATCTCCTCTCCCCCCCCCCCCCCCCCCTGTTCCCCCACACCTGTCAGCCCTCTCCTCCCCTCCCCCTCCTGTTCATCCACACCTCTCTCCCCCTCCCTCCTGTATTGCCCCTCCTGTTCCCCCATACCTGTCAGCCCTCTCCTCCTGTTCCCCCCCTCCTGTTCCCCCATACCTGTCAGCCCTCTCCTCCCTCCCCCTCCTGTTCCCCCATACCTGTCAGCCCTCTCCTCCTGTTCCCCCCTCCTGTTCCCCCACCCTGTCAGCCCTCTCCTCCCTCCCCCCTCCTGTTCCCCCATATCTGTCAGCCCTCTCCCCTCCCCCCCCTGTTTCCCCCACACCTGTCAGCCCTCTCCTCCCTCCCCCCTCCTGTTCCCCCATATCTGTCAGCCCTCTCCTCCCTCCCCCTCCTGTTCCCCCACACCTGTCAGCCCTCTCCTCCCTCCCCCCTCCTGTTCCCCCATACCTGTCAGCCCTCTCCTCCTCCCCCCCCTCCTGTTCCCCCACACCTGTCAGCCCTCTCCTCCCTCCCCCCCTCCTGTTCCCCCATATCTGTCAGCCCTCTCCTCCCTCCCCCCTCCTGTTCCCCCACACCTGTCAGCCCTCTCCTCCCTCCCCCCTCCTGTTCCCCCATACCTGTCAGCCCTCTCTCCTCCTTCCCCCCTCCTGTTCCCCCACACCTGTCGGCCCTCTCCTCCTTCCCCCCCCATCCTGTTCCCCCATACCCTGTCAACCCTCTCCTCCTGTTCCACCTTCCTGTTCCCCCATACCTGTCAGCCCTCTCCTCCTGTTCCCCCCCCCCCCCCCCCCCCCCCACCATCCTGTTCCCCCACACCTATCAGCCGTCTCCTCCTTCCCCCCTTCCTGTTCCCCCATACCTGTCAGCCCTCTCCTCATTTGTCTGTCTGTCTGTCTGTCTGTCTGTCCGCATATACACGGCCACAGTTCTAGGCCGATCACCACTAAATTTGATACCGAGTATCCTTGGTGTCCTACAAACAGCAACGGCGGTCGGCAATCATGTGACGCATTGCGTCATGATGCAGTTTGCTTCCACAGATGCAAAACTGCACATCAGAACACTACACGACAAACTCACCGTGGCAAGACGGAGTCAAAGCGCGTAAGCGCTAGTGTACACAGCAGGTAAACTGAAGAAAAGCTTCAAGGAAGAATGTACATCACACCAAAGTAAAGACATGCACATTGCAGGACAACAAGGGAAACTGAAGGTACAGGAAAATTGTAGGTAATCATGGTAATTATAAGTACAGAAAGTGAAGTTACAGGTAATCAAGGTAATTAAAAGAACAGAAAATGAAGTTACAGGTAATCAAGGTAATTAAAATAACAGAAATTGAAGTTACAGGTAGTCCAGAAAATGAAGTTACAGGTAATCAAGGTAATTAAAAGAACAGAAAATGAAGTTACAGGTAGTAAACGTAAAGAAAGGGAACAGAAAATGAAGTTACAGGTAATCAAGGTAATTAAAAGAACAGAAAAATGAAGTTACAGGTAGTCGAGGTAAACAAAAAGAACAGAAAATGATGAAGTTACAGGTAGTCTAGGATATGATAAGATAATGTTGCTTATAGCCCAGCTGACCGCAAAGGGCCACATCATGGTTGTTACAGGTATTCAAGGTAAATAAAGGGAACAGAAAATTAAGTTAAAGGTAGTCAAGATAAATAACGGGAACAGAAAATGAAGTAACAGGTAATCAAGGTAAATAAAAGGAACAGAAGATATAGTCTGCAGGTAAATAAAGGGTACAGAAATATCATCTAGATGCAGAGGTAACCAAGGTAAATAAAGGGTACAGAAATATCATCTAGAGGCAGAGTAACCAAGGTAAATAAAGGGTACAGAAAGCAGGCTACAGGTAAGCAAGATCAACGAAAGGTGCAGAAAATTTAGTCTACAGGTAATCAAGGTAGATAACAGGTACAGTTAATGTAGTCTACATGTAATCAAGGTAAAAAGTACAGTCTATAGCTAATCAAGATCAACAAAAGGTACAGAAAATGTAGGCTACATGGTCAAGACAAATGAAAGGTACAGAAAATGTAGGCTACAGGTATTCAAGATAAATAAAAGGTACAGAAAATGTACGGTACAGGTGGTCAAGGTAAAAAAAGGTACAGAAAATGTAGGCTACAGGTAGTCAAGATAAATAAAAGTACAGAAAATGTAGGCTGCAGGTAATCAAGATAAAAGGTACAGAAAATGCAGGCTACAGGTGAACAAGGTAAAAAAAGGTACAGAAAATGTCAGCTACAGGTAGTCAAGATAAATAAAAGGTACAGAAAATGTAGGCTACAGGTGGTCATGGTAAAAAAAAGGCACAGAACATGTAGGCTGCAGGTAATCTAGCAGGTAACCAAGGTAAATAACGGGTTCAGAAAATGTTGCCTGTAGATCAAGGTAAAGTAGCAGTGCAGAAAATGCTGGCAACAGCTGAAGAAGGCACAGAACATGCAGTCTCAGGGAAACGGGTCAAACAGAAGATGCAGAAAATGCAGAGTACAGGTAAACAATGTGAATAAAAGGTACAGGAAACCTATGCTGCAAGAAGACAAGAGAAATCAAAGGCAGAGAAATGCATGCTACCAATAATATAAACAAAAGATGCAGGAAATACAGGCTACAGGTTAACAAAAGGTGCAGAGATTAGCAGGCTACAGATGAACAAAAAAAAAGAAATATAGAAATGTAGGCTAGGGGTACACAAGGTAAACAAAGGTACAGGAAATGCAGACTACAGGTACACAAGGTAAACAAAAGAAATATAGACTACAGGTACACAAGGTAAACAAAAGAAATACAGACTACAGGTACACAAGGTAAACAAAAGAAATATAGCCTACAGGTATACAAGGTAAACAAAAAAGAAATATGGACTACAGGTACACAAGGTAAACAAAAGATACAGGAAATGTAAACTAGAAGTACACAAGGTAAACATAAGGTACAGGAAATGTGACTACAGGTAAACAAAAGGTTGCAGGAAATGTAGACTACAGGTAAACAATAGGTACAGGAAATGTAGACAACAGGTACACAAGGTAAACAAAAGGTATAGGAAATGTAGACTACAGGTACACAAGTAAACAAAAGGTACTAGACTACAGGTAAACAAAAGGTACAGGAAATGTAGACTACAGGTACACAAGGTAAACAAAAGGTACAGGAAATGTAGACAACACGTACACAAAGTAAACAAAAGGTACAGGAAATGTAGACTACAGGTACACAAGGTAAACAAAAGGTACAGGAAATGTAAACTACAGGTAAACAATGTAAATAAAAGGTACAGGAAATGTAGACTACAGGTAAACAATGTAAATAAAAAGGTACAGGAAATGCAGGCTACAGGTACACAAGGTAAGTCACAGGTACAGGAAATGTGGGCTACCGGTAAATGAACGGTGCAGAGAATAAAAGGCTGCAGGTAAGGTAAATAAAAAGTACAGGACTTGTTGGCTACAAGTAAACCAGGAATATGAAAAGTACATGAGGCATAGGCTACCAGAAAACAAAAAGTACAGATTTATATAGGCTACAGGTAAAGGTGAATAAAAGACACAGAAAGTGTAGGCAACAGGTACACAAGGTTAATAAAAGGTACAGGAAATGTGGACTACAGGTAAACAAGGTTACTATAAGATAAGGAATGGAGACTACAGGTAAACAAGGTATATGAAAGTGGGCTACAGGTAAATAAAAGGGACTGTTAATGTGAACTACTGGTAAACAAGGTCTATATAGGGTACAACAAAAATGGCCACGGTTAACACGGTTAACAGTTATTGTAGGCCACAGTTAACGATGTCAATAAAATGTACAGTTAATGTAGGCCACAGTTAACGATGTCAATAAAATGTACAGTTAATGTAGGCTACAGTAAACGATGTCAATAAAACGTACAGTTAATGTAGGACACAGTTTACAATGTCAATGAAACGTACAGTTAATGTAGGCTACAGTTAACGATGTCAATAAAACGTACAGTTAATGTAGGCTACAGTTAACAATGGCAATAAAACGCACAGTTAATGTAGGCCACAATTAACAATGTCAATAAAACGTAAGTTAATGTAGGCTACAGTAAACGATGTCAATAAAACGTACAGTTAATGTAGGCTATAGTTAACAATGTCAATAAAACGCACAGTTAATGTAGGCCACAATTAACGATGTCAATAAAACGTACAGTTAATGTAGGCTAAAGTTAACGATGTCAATAAAACGCACAGTTAATGTAGGCCACAATTAACAATGTCAATAAAACGTACAGTTAATGTAGAACACAGTTTACAGTGTCAATGAAACGTACAGTTAATGTAGGCTACAGTTAACAATGTCAATAAAACGTACAGTTAATGTAGGCTACAGTTAACAACGTCAATCAAAACGCACAGTTTTAATGTAGGCTACAGTTAACAATGTCAATAAAACGTACAGTTAATGTAGGCCACAATTAACAATGTCAATAAAACGTACAGTTAAAGTAGGCCACAGCTAACAATGTCAATAAAACGTACAGTTAATGTAGGCTACAGTAAACGATGTCAATAAAACGTACAATTAATGTAGGCCACAGTTAACGATGTCAATAAAACGTGCAGTTAATGTAGGCTACAGTAAACGATGTCAATAAAACATACAGTTAATGTAGGGTACAGTTAACAATGTCAATAAAACGTACATTAATGTAAGCTACAGTAATCTACATGAATTAAAAAGGTTAATGCAGACTACAGCAAACAATGTCAATAAAAAAGGGCAGGTAAAGCAGGCTACAGTAAACAACGTCAATAAAAGGGACAGTTAATGCAGGCTACAGTTAAAAACGTAAATAAAAGGGGCAGCTAATGCAGGCTACAGCAAACAAAGTAAATAAAAGGGGCAGTTAATGCAGGCTACAGGAAACAACGTCAATAAAAGGGGCAGTTAATGCAGGCTACAGCAAACAACGTAAATAAAAGGGGCAGTTAATGCAGGCTACAGTAAAAACATCAATAAAAGGGGCAGTTAATGCAGTCTACAGTAAACGACGTCTCTAAAAGGGGCAGTTAATGCAGGCTACAGTTAAAAACGTAAATAAAAGGGGCAGTTAATACAGGCTACAGTAATCAACGTCTATAAAAGGGGCAGTTAATGCAGGCTACAGTAAACAACGTAAATAAAAGGGACAGTTAATGCAGGCTACAGTTAAAAACGTAAATAAAAAGGGGCAGCCAATGCAGGCTACAGTAAACAACGTCTATAAAAGGGCAGTTAACGCAGGCGACAGTAAACAACGTAAATAAAAGGGGCAGTTAATGCAGGCTACAGTAAACGTCAATAAAAGGGGCAGTTAATGTACACTACAGTTACCAATGTAAATAAACTTTGCAGTAACTGGAAAATGTAGGATTCACGTCAAAAACGGGAAAAAGAACAGGGAAGAAAAACAACACATAGGTAAAAAAATGGAGGCTACAGATTTTGTTGGACAGGTACACCATCCCTCTGTCTATCAGGTTTAACAGTACACCTTCTCTCTATCAGGTTTAACAGTACACCTTCCCTCTCTCTATCAGGTTTAACAGTACACCTTCCTCTCTCTATCAGGTTTAACAGTAACCTTCCTACTCTATCAGGTTCACCAGTACACCATCCCTCTGTCTATCAGGTTTAACAGTACACCTTCCCTCTCTCTATCAGGTTTAACAGTACACCTTCCCTCTCTCTATCAGGTTTAACAGTACACCTTCCCTCTCTCTATCAGGTTTAACAGTAACCTTCCTACTCTATCAGGTTCACCAGTACCCATCCTCTGTCTATCAGGTTAACACTACACCTTCCCTCTCTCTATCAGGTTGAACAGTACACCTTCCCTCTCTCTATCAGGTTTAACAGTACACCTTCCCTCTCTCTATCAGGTTGAACAGTACACCTTCACCTTCCCTCTCTCTATCAGGTTTAAACAGTACACCATCCCTCTCTAAATCAGGTTTACAGTACACCTTCCCTCTCGCTATCAGGTTAACAGTACAACTTCTCTCTATATATCTGGTTTAACAGTACACCTTCCCTCTCTCTATCAGGTTTAACAGTACACCTCCCTCTCACTATCAGGTTTAACAGTACAACTTCACTCTCTCTATCAGGTTTAACAGTACACCTTCCCTTTTTCTCTATCAGGTTTAACAGTACACCTTTCCTCTCTATCAGGTTCAACAGTAGACCTTCCCTCTCTCTATCAGATTTAACAGTACACCTTCCCTCTCTCTATCAGTTTTATCAGTACACCTTCCCTCTCTCTATCAGGTTTTAACAGTACACCTTCCCTCTCTCTATATCAGGTTTAACAGTACACCTTCCGTCTCTCTATCAGGTTTAACAGTACACGTTCACTTTATCAGGTTTAACAGTACACCTTCCTACTCTATCAGGTTTAACAGTACACGTTCCCTCTCTATCAGGTTTAACAGTACACCTTTCCTATCTCTATCAGTTTTAACAGTACACCTTTCCTTTCTCTATCTGGTTTAACAGTACACCTTCCCTTTATCAGGTTTAACAGTACACCTTTCCTCTTTCTCTATCAGGTGTAACAGTACACCTTTCCTCTCTATCAGTTTTAACAGTACATCTTCCCTCTCTCTATCAGGTTTAATAATACACATTCCCTCTCTCTATCAGGTTTAACAGAACACCTTTTTTCTTCTCTGTCAGGTATTATCAGTACACCTTTCCCCTCTATCAGGTCTGACAGTACACCTTCCCTCTCTCTATCAGGTTTAACAAACACGTCTCCCTTCTCTCTATCAGGTTTAACAGTACACCTTCCCCCTCTCTATCAGGTTTAACAGTACACCTTCCTTCTCTCTATCAGGTTCAACAGTACACCTTCCCTCTCTCTATCAGGTTTAACAGTACACATTCCCTCTCTCTATCAGGTTTAACAGTACACCTTCCCTCTCTCTATCAGGTTTAACAGTAACCTTCCTACTCTATCAGGTTCACCAGTACACCTTCCCTGTCTATCAGATTTATCAGTACACCTTTCCTCTCTCTATCGGGTTTAACACTACACCTTCCCTCTTTATCAGGTTCAACAGTACACCTTCCTCTCTCTATCAGTTTTAACAGTACATCTTCCCTCTCAAACAGGTTCAAAAGAACACCTTCCCTATTTATCAGGTTTAACAGTACACCTTCCTTCTCTCTCTATCAGGTTTAACAGTACCCCTTCCCTCTCTCTATCAGGTTTAACAGTACACGTTCCTACTCTATCAGGTTCACCAGTACACCTTCCCTGTCTATCAGACTTATCAGTACACCTTTCCTCTCTCTATCAGGTTTAACAGTATACCTTCCCTCTCTCTATCAGGTTTAACAGTACACCTTCCCTCTCTCTATCAGGTTTAACAGTTCACCTTCCCTCTCTCTATCAGGTTTAACAGTTCACCTTCCCTCTCTCTATCAGGCTTAACAATACACCTTCCCTCTCTCCTTTGGAATTAACAGTACACCTTCCCTCTCTCCTTTGGGTTTAAAGTACACCTTCACTCTCTATATCAGGTTTAACAGTACACCTTCCCTCTCTCCATCAGGTTCAACAGTACACCTTCCTCTCTTCAAGGTTTAACACTACACCTTCCCTCTCTCTATCAGGTTCAACAGTACACCATCCCTCTCTTCTTTGGGTTTGACAGTACACCTTCCCTCTCTCTATCAGGTTTTAACAGTACACCTTCCCTCTCTCTATCAGGTTTTAACAGTACACCTTCCCTCTCTCTATCAGGTTTAACAGTACACCTTCCCTCTCTCTATCATCAGGTTTTAACAGTACACCTTCCCTCTCTCTATCAGGTTTTACCAGTACACCTTCCCTCTCTCTATCAGGTTTAACAGTACACCTTCCCTCTCTCTATCAGGTTTTAACAGTACACCTTCCCTCTCTCTATCAGGTTTGACAATACACCTTCCCTCTCTCTATCAGGTTTAACAGTACACCTTCCCTCTCTCTATCAGGTTTAACAGTACACCTTCCCTCTCTCTATCAGGTTCAACAGTACACCTTCACTCTCTCTATCAGGTTAAAGAGTACACCTTCCCCTCGTTGCGGTTTAACAGTACACCTTCATTCTCTATCAGGTTTAAATGTACGCCTTCCCTCTCTCTATCAGGTTTAACAGTACACCTTCATTCTGTATCAGCTTTAACAGTACACCTTCCGTCTCTCTATCAGGTTTAACAGTACATGTTCCCTCTCTCTATCAGATTTAACAGAAACCCTACCCTCTCTCTATCAGATTTAACATTACGCCTTCTCTCTCTATCAGGTTGAGAAGCACACCTTCCCTCACTCTATCAAGTTATCAGTACACCTTCGTTCTCTGTCAGGTTTAACACCACACCTTCCTTCTCTATCAGGTTTAACAGTACAGCTTCCCTCTCTCTATCAGGTTTAAAAGTACAAATTCTTCCTCTCTATCACGTTTATCAGTACACCTTCCCTCTCTTTATCAGGTTTAACAGTACACTTCTTTCTGTCTATAAGGTTTAACAGTACACCTTCACTTTCTCTATCAGGTTTAACAGTACACCTTTCCTCTTTCTCAGGTTTAACAATACACCTTCCCTCTCTCTATCAGGTTAACAGTACACCTTCCCTCTCTCTATCAGGTTTAACAGTACACCTTTCCTCTCTGTCGGGTTTGACAGTGCTCCTTCCCACTCTCTATCGGTTTAAACAGTACACCTTACGTCTCTATCAGGTCTAACAGAGCACATTCCCTCTCTCCATTGGGTTTAACAGTACACCTTCCCTCTCTCTATTGGCTTTAACAGTACGCCTTTCCTATCTCTATAGGTTTTAAACAGTACATCTTTCCTTTCTCTATCTGGTTTAACAGTACACCTTTCCTCTATCAGGTTCAACAGTACACCTTCCCTCTCTCTCTATCAGGTTAAACAGTACACCTTTCCTCTCAATCAGTTTTAACAGTACGTATTCCCTCTCTCTATCAGGTTTAACAATACACCTTCCCTCCCTCTATCAGGTTTAACAGAACATCTTTTTTCTCTCTATCAGGTTTAACAGAACACCTTTTGTTCTCTATCAGGTTTAACAGTACACTTTTCCTCTCTATCCGGTCTAACAGTATTCCTACCCTCTCTCTATCAGGTTTAACAGTACACCTCTCTCGCTATCAGGTTTAACAACACGTCTCCCTTCTCTCCATCAGGTTTAACAGTACACCTTCCCCCTCTCTATCAGGTTTACACAGGACACCATCCCTCTCTCTATCAGCTTCAACAGTACACCTTCCCTCACTCTATCAGGTTTATCAGTACACCTTCCCTCTCTGTTAGGTTCAACAGTACACCTTCCCTCTCGATCAGGTTTAACAGTACACCTTTCCTCTCTCTATCAGGTTTGACAGTACACCTTCCCCCTCTCTATCAGGTTTAACAATACACCTTCCCTCTCTATTTGGTTCAACAGTACACCTTCCCTCTCTCTATCAGGTTTAACAGTACACCTTCCCTCTCTCTATGAGGTTTAACAGTACACCTTCTCTCTCTATCAAGTTCAACAGTACACCTTCCCTCTCTCTATCAGGATTAACAGTACACCTTCCCTCTCTCTATCAAGTTTAACAGTACACCTTCCCTCTCTCTATCAGTTTTATCAGTACACCTTCCTTCTCTCTATTAGGTTTAACAGTACACCTTCCCCTCTCTCTATCAGGTTCAACAGTACACCTTTGCCTCCTTCCGGTTTAACAGAACACCTTCATTCTCTATCAGGTTTAAAATGTACACCTTCCCTCTCTCTATCGGGTTTAACAGTACACCTTCATTCTCTATCAGGTTTAACAGTACACCTTCCCTCTCTCTATCAGCTTTAACAGAACACCTTCCCTCTCTCTATCAGATTTAACAGTATACCTTCCCTCTCTTTATCAGGTTTAAAAGTACACTTTTTCCCTCACTCTATCAAGTTTATCAGTACACCTTCGTTCTCTGTCAGGTTTAACACCACACCTTCCTTCTCTATTAAGTGTAACAGTACACCTTCCCTCTCTCTATCAGGTTTAAAAGTGCACATTCCTTCACTCTATCACGATTATCAGTACACCTTCCCTATCTTTATCAGGTTTAACAGTACACTTCCTTCTGTCTATTAGGTTTAACAGTACATCTTCACTTTCTCTATCACGTTTAACAGTACACCTTCCCTCTCTCTATCAGGTTTAACAGACCACCTTTCCTCTCTATCCGGTTTAACAGTACACCTTTCCTCTCTATCAGATTTAACAGCACATCTTCCCTCTCTCTATCAGGCCTAACAGTACACCTTACCTCTCTATCAGTTTTAACAGAACACATTACCTCTTTCCCATTGGGTTTAACAGTACACCTTCCCTCTCTCAATCAGGTTTAACGGGTACACCTTTCTCTCTATCAGGTTTGACAGTACACCTTCCCTCTCTCCTCTGGGTTTAACGTTTAACAGTACACCTTTCCTTTCTATGAGGTTTAACAGTACACCTTGCGTCTCTCTGTACACCTTCTCTCTCTATCACGTTTAACTGTACACCTTTCCTCTCTCTGGTTTAACAGTACACCTTCCATGTCTTTCAGGTTTAACAGTACACGTACCTTCTCTATCAGGTTTAACAGTACACCTTCTCTGTCTATCAGGTTTATCAGTACACCTTCCCTCTCTCCATTAGGTTTAACAGTACACCTTTCCTCTCGATCAGGTTTAACAGTACACCTTCCCTCTCTCTATCAGGTTTAACAGTACACCTTCCCTCTCTCTATCAGGCTTAACAGTACACCTTCGCTCCCTCTATCAGGTTAAGCAGCACACCTTTCCTCTCTATCAGGTTTAACACAGTACACCTTCCCTCTCTCTATCAGGTTTAACAGTACACCTTCCCTCTCTCTATCAGGTTAACAGCACACGTTTCCTCTATCAGGTTAAACGGCACACCTTTCCTCTCTATCAGTTTTAACAGTACACCTTTCCTCTCTATCAGGTTTAACAGTACATCTATCTCTATCAGGTTAAACAGTACACATTCTCTCTCTATCAGGTTAAACAGTACACTGTCACTCTCTATCAAGTTGAACAACACACCGTCACTCTCTCTATCAAGTTGAACAACACACCGTTACTCTCTCTCTATCAAGTTGAAAAGTACACTGTTACTCTGTCAAGTTGAGCAGCACACCGTTACTCTCTCTATCAAGTTGAGCAGCACACACCGTTACTCTCTCTCTATCAAGTTGAGCAGCACACCGTTACTCTCTCTATCAAGTTGAGCAGCACACCGTTTCTCTATCAAATTGAGCAGCACACCGTTACTCTCTCTCTCTCTATCAGTTGAGCAGCAGCACACCGTTACTCTCTCTATCAAGTTGAGCAGCACACCGTTACTCCATCAAGTTGAACAGCACACCGTTACTCTCTCTATCAAGTTGAACAGTACTCCATTACTCTGTCAAGTTGACCAGTACTCTGTTACTCTGTCAAGTTGACCAGTACTCTGTTACTCTCTATCAAGTTGAACAGTACTCCGTTACTCTATCAAGTTGAATAGTACTCCGTTACTCTGTCAAGTTGAACAGTACTCCGTTACTCTATCAAGTTGAACAGTACTCCGTTACTCTGTCAAGTTGAACAGTACTCCGTTAATCTATCAAGTTGAACAGTACTCCGTTACTATCAAGTGTGATCTTCAGCTTGATTTGAATGCGAGCACTGACAAATCGCAATGTAACAAGAGGACATGAATTTGTTATTAATTTGTTTTAAGTAAGTACTTTGCCAAATTTATGTTGAAGGATGAATGTGTGAGAAAACGAAGGAACTGTTGAGTGGAGGGATGGATGCTAGAGGTGACATTAAAATGTGAAAAAAGAGGACATGGAGAAAACAGCTGCCCCCCCCCCCCCCCCCCCCCCACCCACCCCACCCCCTCGACTTCATTTAAATTGCTACAGCTTCTTGACCACACTGCCGACACTGAGCACATCTGAACAGATGATGAGGTATGCAGACGCCCCTCCTCAAGTCTCTATGAAGAAAGACACTTGTGCAACGCTAGGTTGATAACAGTGAGAGTGATCCATGCCCCGCAAGGAGAACCAATCCGACAGACCAACTTTGTCAAAGGAGAACTGACCCGCTTAAAATGCACATAATAGATTATCGACACTGAGGTGCATGTGAAGAAAGCATTTACAAAACAAGAAATAGCAGAACAACACTGAACTTTGGAGAAATTGTATTGATGCAAATCAACCGCACAGCCAGAATAGGGCAAGTACATCAACCTGGAGGTCAAGATGGATTCGGATACTTTCAAGTCAGAAGTGATGTGGAACTTTCCAGTAATGCCAACATGTCATGTTAAATGTCAAACCACTGATGCTAAGTGATAAGGAACATTCCAGTAATGCAAACAGGTCATATTAGATGATAAGGAACATTCCAGTAATGCAAACAGGTCATATTAGATGATAAGAACATTCCAGTAATGCAAACAGGTCATATTAGATGTCAAACTACTGATGCTAGGGAAGGCGCCGGTCTCTGGTGGCATTGTCAGCAGGCTTGAAGACAAGCACTGAGGAGCTACAGACAGCGCTCACAGTCGTTGTGTTGTCAGCCCATGTCCACGCCTCCTTGCTGGGGTCTGCAACAAACCAAATGCCAAGGCAATAGAAGCTAAGTCGTCTTGGTCAGGACAAACCTTTTCATCGCTTTCAAGACACACAGCATAGCGGTCGCATGTCATGCACTGGGCACCATGGCACAGAGATATTGGACATCTGATGCCATGTCACAGTTGTCACATGTCATACACTGGGCACCATGTCACAGTTGTCATATGTCATACACTGGGCACCATGGTACAGTAGTCACATGTCATACACTGGGCACCATGGCACAGGTGTCACGTGTCATACACTGGGCACCATGGCACAGTTGTCACATGTCGCACACTGGGCACCATGGCATGGCACAGTCGTCACATGTCATACACTGGGCACCATGGCACAGTAGTCACATGTCATACACTAAGCACCAATGCACAGTAGTGATGTCATACACTGGGCACCATGGCACAGTTGTCACATGTCATACACTGGGCGCCATGTCACAGTAGTCACATGTCACACACCGGGCACCATGGCACAGTAGTCACATGTCATACACTGGGCACCATGGCACAGTAGTCACATGTCATACACCGGGCACCATGACATAGTTGTCACATGTCACACACTGGGCACCATGACATAGTTGTCACATGTACACTTGGCACCATGTCACAGTAGTCACATGTTATACACTGGGCACCATGGCA
>JADBJO010001897.1:27804-77804 GCA_016801955.1 Conus betulinus | reverse complement strand
TTGCCACACTTATTTACACACTCAGACACTAACGTCAAAATGACAGGTGGCCCTTAACTTTTTGCCAGTAGTATAGTTTGAAACGTGGGTATCTTTGGGCATTTCTCAGTAGTTGGATGTATTAATACATATGAGAATGTTGGTAGGTATTTGTAAATGCGGATGTCTGAGTATTTAAGCAATTAGCTGAGTATCTATCTATCTATCTATCTATCTATCTATCTATCTATCTATGAGTATATGTATAAGTAACAAGTATAATGTAAGTAGACGGGTATGTGCGTATATATAGATATTATATATAAGTAACATGGTGCATGAGTATGTATGGGTAAATAAGCAAAGAGCTGGGTGTATGAGTATGCAAGGGCGTTTATGTAAGTAACTATGTATACGACTGTATGTGGGTATTCATATATGTAGCCAGCTATACCAGTATATATGGGTATCTATGTAAGCAGTTGGCTAAGTGGGTGTGTGCCAGTATCTATACCAGAACAACAAGGCAAAGAAAACAAAACACACACACACACACACACACACACACACACACACACACACCACACACACACACAGAGAGAACAATACCAAAAATAAAAAGAAAGAACAACAAAACAAAGAAGGAGAACATCTAGAACGACACCAGAAAAAAGCGAAAAGAAGAAGAAGAAGAAGAAGAAGAAGAAGAAGAAGAGAAGAAAAGCACCAACGAATTAAAACAGAGCAACAAAAACAAGAAAAGAAGAACAACGACAAAACGCAGAACTAGACAAGACAGCAGACAGAGGACAGGACAGAAAGAGCTCTGACAGACAGCAGACAGCAGACAGGACTGAAAGAGCTCTGACAGACAGCAGGGGACAGGACTGAAAGAGCTCTGACAGACAGCAGGCAGAGGACAGAAAGAGCTCTGACAGACAGCAGACTCGGGGACAGGAGAGAAAGAGCTCTGACAGAGAGCAGGCAGGACAGAAAGAGCTCTGATAGACAGCAGACAGCAGACAGGACAGAAAAGAGCTCTGATAGACAGCAGACAGGACAGAAAGAGCTCTGACCAGACAGCAGACAGGACAGAAAGAGCTCTGACAGACAGCAGACAGGGACAGAAAGAGCTCTGAGAGACAGCAGACAGGGACAGAAAGAGCTCCGACAGACAGCAGACTTGGGGACAGGACAGAAAGAGCTCTGACAGACAGCAGACAGGGGACAGGACAGAAAGGGCTCTGACAGACAGCAGACAGCTGACAGGGACAGGACAGAAGAAAGCTCTGACAGACAGCAGACAGCTGACAGGGACAGGACAGAAAGAGCTCTGACAGACAGCAGACAGGGGACAGAAAGAGCTCTGACAGACAGCAGACAGGGACAGAAAGAGCTCTGACAGAGAGCAGACAGGGACAGGACAGAAAGAGCTCTGACAGACAGCAGACAGGACAGAAAGGGTTCTGACAGACAGCATACAGCAAACAGGGGACAGGGCAGAAAGAGCTCTGAGAGACAGCAGACAGGGACAGAACAGAAAGAGCTCTGACAGACAGCAGACAGCAGACAGGGGACAGGACAGAAAGAGCTCTGACAGACAATAGACTCGGGGACAGGACAGAAAGAGCTCTGACAGACAATAGACTCGGGGACAGGACAGAAAAGAGCTCTGACAGACAATAGACTCGGGGACAGGACAGAAAGAGCTCTGACAGACAATAGACTCGGGGACAATACAGAAAGAGCTCCGAGAGACAGCAGACAGGGACCAGGAGAGAAAGAGCTCTGACAGATAGCACACTTGGGGACAGGACAGAAAGAGCTCTGACAGACAGCAGACAGCAGACTTAGGGACAGGACAGAAAGAGCTCTGACAGACAGCAGACAGGGACAGAAAGAGCTCTGACAGACAGCAGACAGGGACAGACAGAGCTCTGACAGACAGCAGATTCAGGGACAGGAGAGAAAGAGCTCTGACAGACAGAAGACAGGCGACAGATTAGAAACAGCTCTGACAGACAGCAGACAGGGACAGGGAGAGCTCTGACAGACAGCAGACAGGGACAGAAAGAGCTCTGACAGACAGCAGACAGGGACAGAAAGAGCTCTGACAGACAGCAGATTCGGGGACAGGGCAGAAAGAGCTCTGAAAGACAGTAGACAGGGACAGAAAGAGCTCTGACAGACAGCAGACAGGGACAGAAAGAAGAAGTTTGACAGACAGCAGACAGGGACAGAAAGAGCTCTGACAGACAGCAGATTCGGGGACAGGACAGAAAGAGCTCTGAAAGATAGTAGACAGGGACAGAAAGAGCTCTGACAGACAGCAGACAGCAGACAGGACAAAAAGAGCTCTGACAGGCAGCAGATTCGGGGACAGGACAGAAAGAGCTCTGACAGACAGCAGACAGGCGACAGGACAGAAAGAGCTCTGACAGACAGCAGACAGCAGATAGGGGACAGGACAGAAAGAGCTCTGACAAACAGCAGACAGCGACAGGACAGAAAGAGCTCTGACAGACAACAGTTGGGAGACAGGAAGAGCTCTGACAGACAGCAGACAGGGACAGAAAGAACTCTGACAGACAGCAGACAGGGACAGGTCAGAAAGAGCTCTGAAAGACAGTAGACAGGGACAGAAAGAGCTCTGACAGATAGCAGACAGGGACAGGTCAGAAAGAGCTCTGACAGGCAGCAGATAGGGGATAGGACAGAAAGAGCTCTGACAGACAGCAGACAGGCGATTTGACAGAAAGAGCTCTGACAGACAGCAGAGAGAGGGACAGAGAGAGCTCTGACAGACAGCAGACAGGAAAAGAAAGAGCTCTGACAGACAGCAGAGAGGGGACAGGACAGAAAGGGCTCTGACAGACAGCAGACAGGGACAGGACAGAAAGAACTCTGACAGACAGCAGACAGGAACAGAAAGAGCTCTGACAGACAGCAGACAGGAACAGAAAGAGCTCTGACAGACAGCTGACAGGGACAGAAAGAGCTCTGACAGACAGCAGACAGGGACAGAAAGAGCTCTGACAGACAGGGGACAGGACAGAAAGAGCTCTGACAGACAGCTGACAGGGACAGAAAGAGCTCTGACAGACAGCAGACAGGGGACAGGACAGAAAGGGCTCTGACAGACAGCAGACAGGAGACAGGACAGAAAGGGCTCTGACAGACAGCTGACAGGGACAGAAAGAGCTCTGACAGACAGCAGACAGGAACAGAAAGAGCTCTGACAGACAGCAGACAGGAACAGAAAGAGCTCTGACAGACAGCTGACAGGGACAGAAAGAGCTCTGACAGACAGGGGACAGGACAGAAAGGGCTCTGACAGACAGCAGACAGGAGACAGGACAGAAAGGGCTCTGACAGACAGCAGACAGGAGACAGGAAGAGCTCTGACAGACAGCAGACAGGGACAGAAAGAGCTCTGACAGGCAGCAGACAGGGACAGAAAGAGTTCTGACAGACAACAGATTCGGGGACAGGACAGAAAGATCTCTGAAAGCCAGGGAGACAGGGACAGAAAGAGCTCTGATAGACAGCAGACAGGGACAGGACAGAAAGAGCTCTGACAGACAGCACACAGCAAACAGGGGACAGGACAGAAAAGAGTTCTGACAGACAGCAGACAGGGACAGAAAGAGCTCTGACAGACAGCAGACTTGGGGACAGGACAGAAAGAGCTCGGACAGACAGCAGACAGCAGACAGGACAGAAAGAGATCTGACAGACATTAAACAGGGGACAGGACAGAAAGAGGTCTGACAGACAGTATACTTGGGGACAGGACACAGAGCTGTAGCAGACAGCAGACAGGGACAGAAAGAGCTCTGACAGACAGCAGACAGCAGCAGACAGGACAGAAAGAGCTCTGACAGACAGCATACAGTAGACAGGACAGAAAGAGCTCTGACAGACAGCAGACAGCAGACAGGACAGAAAGAGCTCTGACAGACAGCATACAGTAGACAGGACCAGAAAGAGCTCTGAGAGACAGCAGACAGGGGACAGAACAAAAGAGCTCTGACAGACAGCAGACAGCAGACAGGATAGAAAGAGCTCTGACAGACAGCAGACAGACAGCAGACAGGACAGAAAGAGCTCTGACAGACAGCAGACAGGATAGAAAGAGCTCTGACAGACAGCAGACTGGGACAGAAAGAGCTCTGACAGACAGCAGACAGGGACAGACAGAGCTCTGACAGACAGCAGACAGGGACAGACAGAGCTCTGACAGACAGCAGACAGGGACAGACAGAGCTCTGACAGACAGCAGACTGGACAGAAAGAGCTCTGACAGACAGCAGACAGCAGACAGAGACAGGACAGAAAGAGCTCTGACAGACAGCATACAGTAGACAGGACAGAAAGAGCTCTGAGAGACAGCAGACAGGGGACAGAACAGAAAGAGCTCTGACAGACAGCAGACAGCAGACAGGATAGAGAGAGCTCTGACAGACAGCAGACAGCAGACAGGACAGAAAGAGCTCTGACAGACAGCAGACAGCAGACAGGATAGAAAAAGAGCTCTGACAGACAGCAGACAGCAGACTGGGACAGAAAGAGCTCTGACAGACAGCAGACTGGGACAGAAAGAGCTCTGACAGACAGCAGACAGGGACAGACAGAGCTCTGACAGACAGCAGACAGGGACAGACAGAGCTCTGACAGACAGCTGACAGGGACAGGACAGAAAGAGCTCTGACAGACAGCAGACAGGGACAGACAGAGCTCTGACAGACAGCAAACAGGGACAGACAGAGCTCTGACAGACAGGGGACAGGACAGAAAGAGCTCTGACAGACAGCAGACAGGGACAGGACAGAAAGAGCTCTGACAGACAGCAGACAGGAGACAGCAGATAGGGGACAGGACGGAAAAGAGCTCTGACAGACAGCAGACAGGGACGGAAAGAGCTCTGACAGACAGCAGACTGCAGACAGGGGACAGGACAGAAAGAGTTCTGGCAAGTGTGACAGCATGAGACTGGAGACGGGGCACCTCAATGTCGAATATTGACCTGTGTAAATCCCGCGTATGTCGCCATCAATCCGTCTGTCCACATCAGTTCCACGATGGCGGTGCCCTGTACACATAAATCAACAGCTTCAACAACAGGGAGGAGGAGGAGGAGGAGGAAGAGAAGAAGAAGAAGAAGAAGAAGAAGAAGAAGGTGGAGGAGAAGAAGTAAAGAAGAAGAAGAAGAAGAAGAAGAAGAAGAAGAAGAGAAGTAAAGGAGGAGATTGAGGAAGAAGAAGGAGGAGAAGGCGAAGGAGAAGGAAAATGAGGAGGAAGAAGAGGATGAGAAGAAGAAGAAGAAGAAGAAGAAGAAGAAGAGAAGAAGAAGAAGACTGATTGATTGACTGATTGATTGATCTTTAATACGTAATGATGAAGATTTTCGGCCAAAACCTAGTCTTACAATTTGTCCTTGTCATTATACATCATTTCAACACATCATTCATACCGACAATTGAACATAGCGACACTAATCTAATTCTACAATGATAAGCAGACTATTCATAAACGTAAAAATATCATGATGGGAAGTCAAACAGAAGGAAGCAAACAAACGTACATACAAGTAAACAAATAAAACCACAGAGGTCAGAGGAAGGGGGGGGGGGGGGGGGGGTTAGTATGGGGAGGAGAAGAAGGATAGTAGACAGAGTGGGAGTCGGGGTGAGCTATTTTTTAATGGAATAGGTTATATGTTTAGACGGTGTATTCAAAGTATGCTTTACAGAAGACTTTGCGAATGGACGCTAATGATTTTAATCGAATAATCAAATTACTGAGACATAAAATGTTTCCGTAAAATGTTTCTTGAAAAGTTTTGATGTATTCGTAATTTACAGACTCGGAGGAAGTGGGCTTCAGATACATGGTCCAGAGTAAGCGAGGCGTGCTTTGTATTGAGCAATGCGCGGGTAGGGGAGAAGGAATTTCTTCGAGCTAGCAGAGCTGTTCAACCTCGTAAAAAGGGCACTGATATAACATGGCATAGTATCTGACATAATATGGCATAGTATCTGTCGTGATTGTAAATATAAATGTTACCTTATTGAATTCCAATGGCATACTCAGAGGAAGTATGTTCAGCGGTTTTAGTTTTTCATCTGTTGATAGAGGTACGGCTGAATGGAGTAGCTTTGCTGCACGTCTATGGAGAGAATTCAGCCTTCTTTGCGGACATCATTACTCCCGTCCCACTATGTTGAAGCGTAATTGATACGTGACATTATGTGTGTGTGTTGAAGAAAAGTTTGAGCACAGTAATGTTGACGTAGTGCTTTAATTCCGATAATAAGATTTTTTTTTAGACAACCTTGCATACATTATTTTCAATTCTTTATCTATCTTTACCCCTAAAACACGATGCTCATCTACCTGTTCGATATAAGTGCCATTCAAGTGAAGTTTTAAGCAAAGAGGACTCAATTGGTGCTTTTGGCGGGTAAATATAATCATAGATTTGGTTTTGGCTGAGTTTATGATCATCGAGTTTGAATGACACCAGTCTGACACATCATTTAGACCTTCCTGGAGAGATGTTTCTATTGTCTGTAGATCACTACCATTTGTTTGGAGTGACGAGTCATCAGCAAATAAATCTGTCGTGAACCTTTCGTCTGATACGGACAATGGTAAATCATTCATGAAGATGCAGAATAGGAGGGGGCCTAGTACTGAGCTGTGTGGGACTCCATGTCTGACAAGGTCTGAAGTGCAGGTTTTGTCATTAAGCACCACATACTGAGTCCTGTTGTTCACGTATGATTGGAAAATGAGACTGTCGATGAATGGTTCAAGTAGACAGTTTCTTTAAAAGAATGGAATGATCAACAAGATCAAACGCCTTTTTGAACTCAAGAAAGACAACCCTGTCATTTGTGATTGGCTCATATTTGAAATTCGAAAGCCATGAGTAACACATTCGTGATAATGCTGTGTGGCAGGAGTGATTACATCGGGATCCAGATTGGAGTGGGTGAAATAGTTTGTTTTCCTCCACGAACTGAGATACGTGCGCGTGTGTGCATCTTTCGTAGGGTTTGGATAGAATTGATAGTAAGGATATAGACCTGAAATTATTTGGATCGGACGAACCATTTGATTTTGGAAGGGGGATCACTTTAGCATTTTTTAATGCTTGAGGGAAGACATTAATTTCAATGGATAATTATCTATGTATGTAAGAGACTCAACAATGTAAGGTAGAACGAGTTTGAGAAGAAACAAGGTGTGTTATCAGGACCCATGGATTAAAAAAAAAATCTTTAACTGCGCTGTGTGCATTCCTACTTTAGAAACAGCAAGAGGGGGGATCTTGAGTGAGTTACTGGATCCATTTCTTTGTTTGCAAAATGATATTAGGGAAGTCGGACATGTATATTTATTAGATACCCTTACAGTCTGCAGATCTGTAAGGCTTGAGTAAGGGTATGTGATAATGACAGAAAGTGTGCGTTACATTTGTCCGGAGTGATGTTTGTAGTTAAGTTTTGTGAATCTGTACGCTAGCTGTTTGTGTACAATAATGTTTACTGCCCTCCAGATGGGAGCTGTGGTTTTTGCATCCGTAACCATTTGACTGAAGTACTCTCTTTTGGCTTTTTCAACTTCATTTGAAACAAAGTTTCTCTGCTCTTTGTTTTCGTCAAAACGAATTTGTTGCCTCGAGTTGGTCACGTAAAATCATTTCTTGCAGCAATTCTGGTGTAAATCACGGGTTCATCTGCGGATGCCTAACTCTTTTTTGATGTGACGGTGCGTGTTTGTTCATGATGGTGAGGAATGTTTGGTACCAGAATGAAAATGCATCACTGACGTCAGAGTAATTATAGGTGTAATGGGGGAATGCTTAAGTCATAGAGCGATGTTGTTTCATTTGACTTTTTGAAAGAGTGGTATTGGATGGTCGTGTGACCTTTGGGTGGTGGTTTGGATGCCCGAAGGACCACGTGCAGAAGACGGGAAGAAGAAGAAGAAAATGGAAAAAAGAAACAATTAAAACGAGAAAAAGAAGAATATGAGCAGCAAGACAAAGAAGTTTAAAACACAACAAGTCAAAGAGGAGAAGAAATAAAGCGTAAAAAACAACTACCAATATGGCAAAAGAAGAAAACCAACAAGACAACGGAGAATAACATCAACAACACAAGGGAGAACGCCACCGATAAGACAAAGAAGAACAACACTAACAAGACCACGAAAAGGGAGAAAAAAAACAACACGTGCGTGCGTGCATGCGTGTGTGTGTGTGTGTGTAAGAGGTTGTACTTAAGTTTTCATTTCAACAGAAACAAGCACTTCAACAAAGCACTGACAAGTACAAAATCAGACTGCAGAATGTACAATGAAAAACAAAGGACTCACTGGAGCAGACGCATCTCTTACAGCCCCGGTTATCCGTGACGTATTCCATGTGACGACAGTCCAACGGACAGCGCGGTTCGGGACACTCCGTGAAGTCTGTCAGTCATCAGTATCATCAGTACATCGCTGTCGTCGCAGCTAACGTCATTGTAAGTGTTTGCAACATCGTTTTCATCAAGTTTTTTGTCATTGTTATCATCATCATCGTGCTTATTTTCAGCACCAACATCATCAGCACAAGGTTTTGTTTGACATGTGATTGCCACGCTATGGATAATGAGTTTCATGACCTGTTTGAAGAAACAGAATAATATACAAGTGTTTCTGTACAAAGTGAACTGTGTTAAAACATACCTTATTGCTCACAGCCGTGATTTCTTTGAATGTCCTGGTTATGAAGAAAGAACACATCTATCAAACTGTCACTGTACAAAATCCATTGTTTAACATTAGTACTGTATCGGCGGCCAAACATGAACAAACAAATCGCAAGACTTGTAGTTTGTTTGTTCACGTTCGGCGGACACAGTATTTTTTTTTCATAATGGATTTGTTTAGATTTGCTCCTGCAGTCGCCTCACTTTGCGACTCATATTCAATGTGTTAAAATATATCTTATTATTCACAATCAAAACAGACGTCATCTTGTTCACTTAATCCAATCCGTTTTTAAGGCTATTATGAAAGAGTTCTGATGTTTGATTTTTTTTTTTTTTTATTCTGGACGTAACTAACAAGAGAAATGCAGTGGAGCACTTAGTTCTAAATCATATAACAAATTCTCATTTACATGGATTATTATGCATGTTCTTACCGAGTCTGTTGCTTAAGTTGCTACCCAAGAACTGCACTTCTGTTGCAAACTACATATGCGTTTCTCCAGGATGAAGAAAGCCAGCACTACAACAGGTTTTCAGTGCTGTGCTTCACTCCTCGCTCGTTAGTAGTTTGAAGTGATGTGCTCTGCTTAATGTTATCATGCGTTGCTCAGCTGATCAGGCTGGAGGATAAACCGAAGGTCATGAGTTCAATTCTTCATGGAAAGGGTGGTGTGACCAATAGCTGCATGTGATGTGTAACAGGATTTTGTTTTCACGCGCTCCCATAGGTCTTTCTTTTTAATAACACTTTCGTGTCTTGTCTGTCGAAATCATCTTAAACTTTAATCTCATTGTTATTATCATCGTCGTCGCCATCGCCATTTCTATCACCATTGTCTTCGTTACTGACTTAATAATCATCAGCATCATCATTACAATCTGATTTATCATAACTTTATCATCAGAGTTAACCTTGTCATCAGCTATTTTGTTGACATCAACATCAGCGTCATCCCTATCATCAGTGTCATGGTCGTATAGATAGGCTATACAATTCTTATCAGCAAATTTGCTTTCATCAGTGTAATCAAATGGCTATCATCAGCGTCATCATTACATCATTCCTATACCCATTTTTAGCGTTGTCTAAAGCGAGTAAAAGGAAGAATGGCGGTTTGTGGGATTCTAAGCCCAGTGCCCAGCTTGGTTCCTCCTTCTTTAACGGATGGTACTAGGAGACCAGCTCTGACTTAACGGCCTCCATGCTGAATGCGGCCATAACACACAGACCACGCTGACTGTAGACAGGCCATGTAGGGGGCTGCTCCTACACCACTGCCGTCTTCTTCAAAGTCTTCCTCATCTGCAGGTCGTTGGACAACGTGCAGTCACGGAAACAATCACAAACAGGGAGGCAACTGCGACGAATGATTGTGTAACGTTGTGGGAGTTTGGTCCCCTGACAGCTTGAGCACCATTCTTCATGGCGTCGCTGTCTAGCACTGTACACTCCCATACCGACTCTTGTTGCTGCGCTAAGGGCACAGTCTCTCAATGTCCACTGGCACTGTACAACACGATGCTAATGGACGTATCCAATGTGCGTCTGGCAGTGCTGAGTACAGCTGACACCATACATACATGACAATGTCTTGTGCATATTGACTATAATAACACCATAAATCACATCGCCCTGGCTGTATTGTGTCCACCTGACACTGTCCATCCCATGACTGTGGCCGTCTCGTGTACACACCACACTGCTATGATTGTGGCCGTTTTGTGTACACTCTACACTGCTATGATTGTGGCCGTTTTGTATACACTCTACACTGCTATGATTGTGGCCCTTTTGTGTACACTCTACACTGCCATGATTGTAGCTGTCTTGTGTACACCGTACACTCTATACTGCTATGATTGTTGCCATTTTGTTTACACTCTACACTGCTACGATTGTGGCTGTTTTGTGTACACTCTACTCTGCTATGATTGTAGCCGTTTGGTGTACACTCTACACTGCTATGATTGTGGCCGTTTTGTGTACACTGTACACTGCTATGATTGTGGCCGTTTTGTGTACACTGTACACTGCTATGATTGTGGCTGTTTTGTGTACACTCTACACTGCTATGATTGTGGCCGTTTTGTGTACGCTCTACACTGCTATGATTATGGCTGTCTTGTGTACACCGTACACTCTACATGCTATGATTGTGGCCGTTTTATGTACACTCTACACTGCTATGATTTTGGCTCTTTTGTGTACACTCTACACTGCTATGATTGTGGCCGTTTTGAGTACACTCTACACTGCTATGATTGTGGCCGTATGGTATACACTCTACACTGCGATGATTGTGGCCGTTTTGTGTACACGCTACACTGCTATGATTGTGGCCACTTGGTGCACACCAGACACTCTACACTGCTATGATTGTGGCCGTTTTATGTACACTCTTCACTGCTATGATTGTGGCCGCTTTGTGTACACGCTGCACTGCTATGATTGTGGCCGTTTGGTGTATACTCTACAATGCTATGATTGTGGCCGTACACTCTGCACTGCTATGATTATAGATGTCTTATGTACACTGGACAATCTACACTGCTATGATTGTGGCTGTTTGGTGTACACCGTACACTCTACACTGCTAAGATTGTGGCCGTTTTGTGTACACTCTACACTGCTATGATTGTGGCCGTTTTGTGTACACTCTACACTGTTATGATTGTGGTCGTTTTGTGCACACAGTACACTCTAGACTGCTATGATTGTGGCCGTTTGTTTGTACACGGACATTCTACACTGCTACGATTGTGGTTGTGTTGTGTAGACCGGACACTCTACACTGCTATGATTGTGGCCGTATTGTGTACACCGGACATTGTACACTGCAATGATTGTGGCCGTATTGTGTACACCGGACAATCTACACTGCAATGATTGTGGCTGTATTGTGTAGACCAGACAATCTACGCTGCTATGGTTGTGGCTGTATTGTGTAGTCCCGACAATCTACACTGCTATGATTATGGCTGTATTGTGCAGACCCGACAATCTACACTGCTATGATTGTGGCCGTATTGTGTACACCGGACACTCTACACTGCTATGATTGTGGCCGTAAAGTGTAGACCGGACAATCTACACTGCTATGATTGTGGCTGTATTATGCACACCCAACAATCTACACTGCTATGATTGTGGCCGTATTGTGTACACCTGACACTCTACACTGCTATGATTGTGGCCGTATAGTGTAGACCGGACAATCTACACTGCTATGATCGTGGCCGTATTATGTACACCGGACAATCTACACTGCTATGATTGTGGCCGTATTGTGTAGACCTGACATCTACATTGCTATGATTGCGGTCGTATTGTGTACACCAGACACTCTACACTGCTACGATTGTGGCCGTATTGTGTACACCGGACACTCTACACTGCTATGATTGTGGCCGTATTGTGTACACCAGACAATCTACACTGCTATGATTGTGGCCGTATTGTGTACACCAGACAATCTACACTGCTATGATTGTGGCCGTTGTGTGTACACTCCACACTGCTATGATTGTGGCCGTTTGGTGCACACTCTACACTCCTGTGATTGTGGCCGTTTGATGTACACTCTACACTGCTATGATTGTGGCCGTTTTGTGTACACTCTACACTGCTATGATTGTGGCCGTATTGTTACCACCTGACGTCCTACACCACCATGCCGATTCTTTTTGTCGCACTGAGGGCACAGTCCAGATACCCTCAAAGTCATCACTTTCTTAATGCACACACACACACACACACACACACACACACACACACACACGCACGCACGCACGCACACACGCGCTCGCGCACGCCCCCCCCCCCCCCCCCCCCCCCACACACACACACACACACACAATACGCGCGCGCGCGTGCACACACACACACACACACACACACACACACACACACACACACACACACACACGCACACGCATGCACACACACACACACACACACACACACACACACACACACACACACGCACGCGCGCACGCGCGCACGCACGCACGCACGCACACGCACACACACACACACACACAAGCGCACAGACAGACACATTTACGCGAAAAAGAATGAAAGTAACAAAACAAGAAACTCACCTGCACAAACACACTGTTCACATCCAACATAATCAGTGAAGTACTTCACTCCGTGTTTACAGTGGTAGGGACACACTGGTTTACGACAGCCTGTCAACAGCCATATCACATGTTTACAGAGATGAATACACTATGTTAACAACACTGTATCATATGTTTAAAGAACAGAGATAATGTATCAACAGCACAATACCACATGTTTACAGAATAAAAGAGAATCGTGTAAACTACAGAATATCAAGGTTACAATGAAGGAGACAACCTGTCAACAATGGAATATCAAGGTCACAATGAAAGAGACAACCTGCCGACAATAGAATAGCAAAGTTATAATGAAAGAGACAACCTGTCAACAATAGAACATCAAAGTTATAATGAGAGACAACCTGTCAACAATAGAATATCAAGGTCACACTGAACGCGACAACCTGTCAACAATAGAGTATCAAGGTCACAATGAAAGAGACAACCTGTCAACAATAGAATATCAAGGTCACAATGAAGGAGACAACCTGTCAACAATAAAATGTGAAGGTTACAATGAAAACGACAACATGTCAACAATGTATATCAAGGTAACAATGAAAGAAAACAACCTGTCAACAATAGAATATCAAGGTTATAATGAAAGAGAGACCCTGTCAACAATAGAATACTAAGGTCACAATGAAAGAGACACCTTGTCAACAATAGAATATCACGTTCACAACGAAAGAGACACCTTGTCAACAATAGAATATCACGGTCACAACGAAAGAGACACCTTGTCAACAATAGAATATCACGGTCACAACGAAAGAGACACCCTGTAAAGAGACACCCTGTCAACAATAGAATATCAAGGTTATAATGAAAGAGAGACCCTGTCAACAATAGAATATCAAGGTCACAATGAAAGAGACACCTTGTCAACAATAGAATATCACGGTCACAACGAAAGAGACACCTTGTCAACAATAGAATATCACGGTCACAACGAAAGAGACACCTTGTCAACAACAGAATATCACGGTCACAACGAAAGAGACACCCTGTAAAGAGACACCCTGTCAACAATAGAATATCAAGGTTATAATGAAAGAGAGACCCTGTCAACAATAGAATATCAAGGCCACAAGGAAAGAGACAACCTGTCAACAATAGAATATCAAGGTTAAAATGAAAGAGACACCCTGTCAAAAATAGAATATCAAGTTTATAATGAAAGAGACAACCTGCCAACAACAGAATATCAAGGTTATAATGAAAGAGACAACCTGTCAACAACACGGTGTCGCATGATTACAGTGGTACACTCTGTCGGCGAAATAATGCCACATTTTTTACAGTAGCACAGACAATCCGTCCACAACACGGCTATCACATGTTTACAGTGGTACAGACAATACGTCCACAACACAATATCACATGTTTACGGTGTTAAGACGATCTGTCAGCAACATAAAACCACTTTGTTGACAGTGGTAGGGGCAGTGTGTCAACACAACCTCAGATGCTGACCATGGTAGGGGCAGTGTGCCAATAACACAACAGGGCATGTTTACTGGCCAGAGTGGCGAAATAGTTTATGTCGCGGATTCCCGACCTTCCCCTTTAGAGCCATTTCGGCTCATGACCGGCTTCTATTCAGAGCATCGGGCTCAGTTGGGAAGACTGGACCACACACGTCCAGTTTAATCCACTCCATGGATGTGCCTCGGAGAGTGTCGCTCTAACTGCTTGACAACACCGCAGGTGTCTGTATCTGTAGGGCCTGGTTGACGCCAGGATATGTTATGAAAGCAAGTTTAAAAAAAAAAAAAAAAAAAAACGTCTCGAATTGTGAGGCCCTTATGTGCCGTCTTTCATGACAACCTTTCTTTCTGATTCCTCTCCACATGTGTGCCTTTCGTGGGTTCATGACTCACCAGTCACGGTTTCCATTGCTCATTACTCACCAGTCACTGTGTGTCCATTGCTCATTACTCACCAGTCACAGTGTCATTGTTCATCACTCACCAGTCACTGTGTCCATTGCTCATTACTCACCAATCAGTCTGTGTCCATTGTTCATTACTCACCAGGCACTGTGTCCATTGCTCATTACTCACCAGTCCCTGTGTTCATTGTTCATTACTCACCAATCAGTCTGTGTCCATTGCTCATTACTCATCAATCAGTCTGTGTCCATTGTTCATTACTCACCAGTCACTGTGTCCATTGCTCATTACTAACCAGTCACTGTGTCCATTGCTCATTACTCACCCATCAGTCTATGTTCATATTTCATTACCCACAATCACTGTGTCCGCTGCTAATTACTCACCAGTCAGTCTGTGTCCATTGCTCATTACTAACCAGTCACTGTGTCCATTGCTCATTACTCACCAATCGGTCTGTGTCCATTGTTCATTACTCACAATCACTGTGTCCCATGTTCATTACTCACCAATCGCACTGTCTTCATGTTCATTATTCACCAATCACTATGTGTCCATTGTTCATTACTCACCAATCAGTCTGTGTTCATTCTTCACTACTCACTAGTGAGTCTGTGTCCATTGCTCATTACTCACTAATCAGTCTGTGTCCATAGTTCATTACTCACCAGTCACTCTATCCATTGTTCATTACTCACTAATCACTGTGTCCATGGTTCATAACTCACCAATCATTGTGTCCATTGTTTATTACTCACCAATCAGTCTGTGTCCATTGTTTATTACTTAAAATCACTGTGTCCATTGCTCATTACTCACCGATTAGTCTGTGTTCATTGTTCATTACTCACAAGTGAGTCTTTGTCCATTGTTCATTACTAACCAAGCACAGCGTCAATTGTTCATAACTCTCCAATCTCTGTGTCCATTGTTCATTACTCACCAGTCACTGTGTGTCCACTGTTCATTACTCACCAATAAGTCGTGTCCATTGTTCATCACTCACCAATCAGTCTGTGACCATTGCTCTTAACTCACTAATCACTCTGTGTCCATTGTTCATTACTCACCAATCACTGTGTCCATTGCTCTTAACTCACCAGTCAGTCTGTGTCCAGTGTTCATTACTTACCAACCACTGTGTCCATTGTCCATAACTCTCCAATCGCTGTGCCCATTGCTCTTAACTGACTAGTCAGTCTGTGTCCATTGTTCATTACTCACCAATCAGCCTGTGTCCATTGTTCATTACTCACCAATCAGCCTGTGTCCATTGTTCATTACTCACCAGTCACTGTGTCCATTATTCATTACTCCCCATCACTGTGTCCATTTTTCATCACTTACCAATTGGCCTGTGTCCATTGTTCATTACTCACCAGTCACTGTGACCATTGTTCATTAATCACTCATCACTGTGTCCATTGCTCGTCACTCACCAATCAGTCTGTGTCCACTGAACATTACTCAACAGTCAGTGTGTTTATTGTTGATTACTCACCAATCACAGTGTCCATTGTTCATTACTCATCAATCACTGTGTCCATTGTTCAATACTCACCAATCACTCTGTGTCCATTGCTCATTACTTACCAGTCAGTCTGTGTCCATTGTTCATTACTCACCAATCCCTGTGTCCATTGTTCATTACTCACCACCAATCAGTCTGTGTCCATTGTTCATTACTCACCAATCCCTGTGTCCATTGTTCATTACTCACCAGTCAGTCTGTGTCAAATACTCACTACTCACCAGTCACACATGTCCATTACTCATTACTCATCATTCACTGGTCCATTAATCATTATTCACAAGTCACACTGTGTACATCGTTCATTACTCATCATTCACTGGTCCATTAATCATTATTCACAAGTCACACTGTGTACATCGTTCATTACTCATCATTCACTGGTCCATTAATCATTATTCACAAGTCACACTGTGTACATCGTTCATTACTCACCATTCACTGGTCAACTGCTCATTACTCACCAGTCACACTATGTCCATTGTTCATTACTCACTAGTCATTCTCTGTCCATTGTTCATTACTCACAAGTATCTGTCTCCATTGTTCAGTACTCACCAATCAAGCTGTGTCCATTGCTCATTACTCACCAATCAATCTGTGTCCATTGCACATTACTCACCAATCACTGTGTCCAATGCTCATTACTCACCAGTCGCTGTGTGTCCATTGTTCATTACTAAGCAGTCAATCTATGTCCATTGTTCATTACTCAACAGTCAGTCTGTGTCCATTGCTCATTACTCACCAATCAGTCTGTGTCCATTCTTTTTACTCACCAATCACTGTGTTCATTGTTCATCACTCACCAGTCAGGCTTTGTCCATTGCTCATCACTCAACAATCAATCTGTGTCCATTGCTGATTACTCACGAGTCAGTCTGAGTCCATTGTTCATTACTCACCAGTCACTGTGTCCATTGCTTATTACTCATCAGTCACTGTGTCCATTGTTCATTATTCACCAATCAGTCTGTGTCCATTGTTCATTACTCACCAATCACTGTGTCCATTGTTCATTACTCACCAATCAGTCTGTCTTCATTGTTCATTACTCACCAATCACTCTGTGTCATTGCTCATTACTCACCAGTCACACTGTGTCCAATGCTCATTCCTCATCAATCACTCTGTGTCCATTGTTCATTACTCACCAATCACTATGTGTCCATTGTTCATTAATCTGTCCATTCCCATTACTCACCAGTTAGTCTGTCTCCATTGTTCATTACTCACCTGTCACTGGTCCATTAATCATTACTCACCAGTCAGTCTGTGTACAATGTTCATAACTCACCATTCACTGGTCCATTGCTCATTACTCACCAGTCACACTGTGTCCACTGTTCATTACTCATCAATCACTACTCACCAGTCATTTTCTATCCATTGTTCACTACTCACCAATCACTATGTCCATGCTCATTACTCACCAGTCACTGTCTCCATTGTTCAGTACTCACCAGTCACTGTGTCCATTGCTCATTATTCACCAATCAATCTGTGTCCATTGCACATTACTTTACCAATCACTGTGTGTCCATTGCTCATTACTCATCAGTCAGTCTGTGTCCATTGCTCATTACTCACCAGTCACTGTGTCCATCGCTCATTACTCACCAGTCACTGTGTCCATTGTTCATTACTCACAAGTCACTGTGCCCATTGCTCATTACTCACCAGTCAGTCTGTGTACATTGTTCATTGCTCACCAGTCACTGTGCCCATTGCTCATTACTCACCAGTCACTGTGTGTCCATTGTGCATTACTCATCAGTCACTGTGGCCATTGCTCATTACTCACCAGTCACCGTGTGTGCATTGTTCATTACTCACCAATCACTGTGTCCATTGTTCATTACTCACCAATCAGTCTGTCTTCATTGTTACTCACCAATCACTCTGTATCCATTGCTCATTACTCACCAGTCACACTGTGTCCAATGCTCATTCCTCATCAATCACTCTGTGTCCATTGTTCATTACTCACCAATCACTATGTGTCCATTGTTCATTAATCTGTCCATTCCCATTACTCACCAGTTAGTCTGTCTCCATTGTTCATTACTCACCTGTCACTGGTCCATTAATCATTACTCACCAGTCAGTCTGTGTACAATGTTCATAACTCACCATTCACTGGCCATTGCTCATTACTCACCAGTCACACTGTGTCCACTGTTCATTACTCACCTGTCACTGGTCCATTAATCATTACTCACCAGTCAGTCTGTGTACAATGTTCATAACTCTCACCATTCACTGGTCCATTGCTCATTACTCACCAGTCAGTCTGTGTACAATGTTCATAACTCACCAGTCACTGGTCCATTGCTCATTACTCACCAGTCACTGTGTCCACTGCTCATTACTCACCAAGTCACTGTGTCCATTGCTCATTGCTCACCAGTCACTGTGTGCATTGCTCATTACTCACCCGTCACTGTGTCCATTGCTCATTGCTCACCCGTCACTGTGTGTCCATTGCTCATCACTCACCCGTCACTGTGTCCATTGCCCATACTCACCATGCAAGCTTACGGTTTTCATCACCAGATGATGCCAGGCACATGAGTGGAAACATGGCTTTCAAATCCTTTGTCTTTTATCGAAAGCTTGCAGAAGTGGTCCATGTTTTCTGCCGATGTATCCTCTTCACAAACACACACATGATGCCACGCACAGCTTGGACAGTAATCCTATAGGCTTAAAAAATGAGACAGCAGAGAGAGAGAGAGAGAGAGAGAGAGAGAGAGAGAGAGAGAGAGAGCGAGAGCGAGAGAGCTAGTCATCATTCATAGAAGGACAGCAACCCTTAAAGAAGGGTGTGTGTTATATTGTAAACAACTAATCGTATTGCGATGAACATGATCAACCAGAAGTTATTCCGGTAATGCGTAGTCGTTCACCTGAAATGCCCAATATAAGTATATTGATACATTCTGGATGACCCTATTGCAAAGCTATGGTACCAAAAGGCTCAATCTAAAAGCATTAGGGCTTCAGATGAATTTTGCTGTTGTCAGTTCTTTTCTGAGATTGAATAAAAACAGGACAACAAGGCAATTCGTCTTCTTCAGTGTTTTTACAAAGTGGACAAAGCAACAAAGTCTGTAGGAATCCGTAAGGAACAGAGTTTGTAGGATTCCTGTCAGGAACAGAGTTTTTAGGATTCCTGTCAGGAACAGAGTTTGTAGGATTCCTGTCAGGAATAGTCTGTAGGATTCCTGTAAGCAACAGAGTTTGTAGGATTCCTGTAAGGAACAGTCTGTAGGATTCCTGTAAGGAATAGAGTCTGTAGGATTCCTGTAAGGAACAGTCTGTAGGATTCCTGTAAGCAACAGAGTTTGTAGGATTCCTGTAAGGAACAGAGTCTGTAGGATTCCTGTAAGGAACAGAGTTTGCAGGATTCCTGTAAGGAACAGTCTGTTGGATTCCTGTAAGGAACAGAGTCTGTAGGATTCCTGTAAGGATCAGAGTCTGTAGGATTCCTGTAAGGATCAGAGTCTGGATTCCTGTAAGGAACAGTCTGTTGGATTCCTGTAAGGAACAGTCTGTAGGATTCCTGTAAGGATCAGAGTCTGTAGGATTCCTGTAAGGATCAGAGTCTGTAGGATTCCTGTAAGGATCAGAGTCTGTAGGATTCCTGTAAGGAACAGTCTGTAGGATTCCTGTAAGGAACAGAGTGTGTAGGATTCATGTAAGGAACAGAGTCTGTAAGATTCCTGTAAGGAACAGAGTTTGTAGAATTCCTGTCAGGAACAGAGTTTATAGGATTCCTGTAAGGAACAGTCTGTTGGATTCCTGTACGGAACAGAGTCTGTAGGATTCCTGTAAGGAACAGAGTCTGTAGGATTCCTGTAAGGAACAGAGTCTGCAGGATTCCTGTAAGCAACAGAGAGTCTGTAGGATTCCTGAAAGGAGCAGTCTGTAGGATTCCTGTAAGCAACAGAGTCTGTAGGATTCCTATAAGGAATAGTCTGTAGGATTCCTGTTAGGAGCAGTCTGTAGGATTCCTGTAAGGAACAAAGTCGAGTCTGTAGGATTCCTGTAAGGAACAGAGTCTGTAGGATTCATTCCTGTAAGCAACTGTCTGTAGGATTCCGGTACGCAACAGAGTCTGTAGGATTCCTATAAGGAACTGTCTGTAGGATTCCTGTAAGGAACAGTCTCTAGGATTCCTGTAAGGAACAGCGTCTGTAGGATTCCTGTAAGGAACAGAGAGTCTGTAGGATTCATTCCTGTAAGCAACAGTCTGTAGGATTTCTGTAAGGAACAGTCTGTAAGATTCCTGCAAGCAACAGAGAGTCTGTAGGATTCCTGTAAGCAACAGAGTCTGTAGGATTCCTGTAAGCAACACAGAGTCTGTAGGATTCCTGTAAGCAACAGAGTCTGTAAGATTCCTGTAAGCAACAGAGAGTCTGTGGGATTCCTGTAACGTAAATAATGCACGGCTGAATCCGATACTCCAAAATGAAAGTTAATCATCAGAAACTTTAAAAAGTTTATTCACATCCATTAACAAGCAAGTTTGTACACAATATGGATTATTACCAAGTGGGCGATACATACAAAACGTGTTGTCGCTGTTCTGAGTGTGGTCAGTCCATTCCTGCTGTCTACAGTATGTAAGTCTGAAAACTCCGATAAAGCTTCTTACTTCTTCCAGCCCTTGATTTAGGCCAACAACCCCCAAGCCAAATTCAAAGAGACATATTCTTGCTCCATACCCTCTCATGTAAATTGCATAACACTACATAAGCTTTCCCGGTTAACCTGTGTGCATCCGTACCTGTCAACTTTAACCAGTAACACACACAAAGGCGAGATGACCGAGTCCATCCATCTACCAAGATAAATGCCACGGTCAAAAAGGTCGTTAAAAAAAACTTAACATAAGAAGAAGTAACTTCTTTAACAGAATATTTCAATATTTTATCAACTATTCCATTAGGGCCGAACAAAGGGCAAACAAAGAACTCACTGGAATGAGATCAAATTGATGGGTTAACAAAGGTCAAACAAAGAACTCACTGGAGCAGACGCATTCTTCACACCCTGCATCGTCCTTGACCTTATCTGTTCCGTAATGACAGTCCTCTGGACACTTCGCTTCTGGACATTTCTTGTCTGCATGCATCATCATAAATATCATCAGCAGATTTATTACCGTCATCATTATTGTCATTGCTATTATCATTGTATGCATCATCATAAATCATCATCAGCAGATTTATCACCATCATCATTATTGCCATTGCTATCATCATTGCATCAGTCATCACAAATATCAGCAGCAGCTTTATTGCCATTATCATTATTGTCTTTGCTATCATCATTGTATCCGTCACCATATATATCAGCAGCAGCTTTATTACCATCATCATTATTGTCATTGCTATCATCATTGTATCCATCATAGATATCAGCAGCAGCTTTATTACCATCATCATTATTGTCTTTGCTATCATCATTGTATCCATCATAAATATCAGCAGCAGCTTTATTACCATCATCATTATTGTCATTGTTATCATCATGTATCCGTCATCATGAATATCAGCAGCAGCTTTATCACCATCATCATTATCGTCATTGCTGTCATCATTGTAACCATCATCATAAATATCAGCAGCAGCTTTATTGCCATCATCTCTATTGTCATTGCTATATTCAGCATCATCATAATATCATCAGCAGCAGCTTCATTACCATCATCTTTATTGTCATTGCTATCATCATTGTCATTGCTCTTGCTATTTTCAGCATTATTGTTAACATCATTTTGCACATGTCATTGTCGTCATTGGTATGGTTATAATGATCTTTATCGCCATAACAATAGTCATTACTGTCACCACTGTCATCGTTTTTAAACTTAATCATTATCAGTATCACCATTAGCAAACGTCAACATTCTTGTACCCATCAAAATCAGCGCTATCATTATCATGAGCTTCATAATTATCATCAGTATGATCATTGTCGTTCGCATCATTGTCATATGAATAAAAGTTTGATCACTAAAGTAGTTTAATGATATATTTACATGTACTGTCCAAACAAGGGCCTCGTTCCCACTTGGCACAGAACAACGCCATATTATCAGGATCCCCCCTCTACCCCCGCTAACAAAAAAAAAAAAAAAAGAAAAGAAAAAATAAGTACCTCCCACCTCCATTCCCAGAAAGGCCAGCCAGAGAGATCGCCCTCAGTGAGGTCACAGCATTGTGCCAAGTTACAACTAGCTCAGCTCTCTCACGTTTTCCAAACTAGGCGGATAGGTAGGAGAGAGTATCCTAGTGCTTGTTCAGGTAAGTAGATCGCAAAACTACTTTCAGATGTAAATTTCCTTCTTTACCATACCTACCTGTCTAAACAAAATGGCTGAATCTTGCAAAGGATGGTGAAAGCATGCTCACCCGACCTCTTGTCTCCTCTTTATATTCACATGAGAATGTCTCTGTACAGGTATCCTACCAAGAATTCGGGGCCAGAGGCTGAAAGGGCCTGTAAAAGGACTCTTAATGGTCCGAGGGCGTAATTCTTACACTCCAAACGTTCGTGATGATGCACAGAGTTGAAGGCCTTTCTAAAATCAATGAAGGCAACATAATCAGTTTTTTTTCTACCCTTTTGCTAATACATTTCCAGATAGCAGCACACTATGTAAAGTTATGATCCAAATAGAATGGTTCCTTCGAAATATTGCCTGATTTTCTGACATTAAGTTGTTGTTTACTAACCAGGCATGCAGTCTTGTTTTGTGTATTGATGTATTTCACTTAAAGACAGTGCTTAGTAAAGATCATCCTCCATAATTATCAGTAATATGGGGTTACCTTTCTTCAACACTGATTTGATGATCGATTTTGTCCATTCACGTGGGTCAACTCATTTATTAAAAACGGTATTAAAGAGTTGTGTTACAGATGTCTGAAAATCTACCTCCAGATTGTAACATTTCTGCTGAAATATGGTCTATTCCACTAGTTAGAATTTTCCTTTAGTTTAGAAATAGCCCAACTGACTTGATTCTCTGAAATAACCTGATCCAATACATGGTCTGATTCCTTGAACAGATCGACTTCGATATCAGACTGTTCATCGTGTTCTTCGCCATTGTTCTGTTAAACTCTCTTGAAAAATACCTGAATCAGTCATCATTTTTTTATCAGCATCCCATTTTTCATAAATTCCACATGTGCTAATCAGCTGTCTTCGTCTTCTTCAAAAGGACACTGTAGCTGTTCACTTGTGCTGATCACCTGGTCGTCGTCTTTTTCAAAGGACATTGTAGCTGTTCACTTGTGCTGATCACCTGGTCGTCGTCTTCTTCAAAGGCCACTGTTGCTGTTCACTTGTGCTGATCACCTGGTCGTTGTGGAGGCATTCAGTCATTGAAAGAAACAGACGGCAGTCACAGAACAGAGGTCATGTTGCGAATGATGGCAAACTGTATTGAAGAGTTTGTTCCCCTGGCGCTTGTCCGTCACTCTCAATGCCACAGCTGTTTCAGAATGCACAGGTACCTGACTGCACAGGTAAATGACTGCACAGGTACATGACTGCACAGGTACCTGACTGCACAGGCACCTGACTGCACAGGTACCCGACTGCACAGGTACCCGACTGCACAGGTACATGACTGCACAGGTACATGACTGCTCAGGTACATGACTGCATTGAGTGTACACTATGTGGACTTGCTTGTTGTGCTTGGTGTCTCTGACAAACTAAAACACTACGCTGAATCTGTCGCCATACTAAGGACACTTTCACATTCTAAATACACATGCATGCGCTAGTAAACATACATACACACACACACAACATGCCCCCTCAGCCCCTCAGCCTCTCTCTCTCTCTCTCTCTCTCTCTCTCTCTCTCTCTCTCTCTCTCTCACTCTCTCACACACACACACACACACACACACACACACACAGAGGGGGGGGAGGGTTACACAGAGAAAATAGTTCTTTTCACAAGGTCCCTTTACCTTCACACACACTGTTGACATCCATGATCATCGGTGATGTACTTCATCTCATATTTACAGTTGTAGGGACACACTGGTTTACGGCAGTCTGTCAACAACATAACGTTACATGTGTACCGCGGTAATACAGTGTGTGAGCAACACAGTGTTACATGTTGACAGTGGAAGAGACACTCTGTCAACAGCCCAGTGTCATATCTCAACCGTGGTGTGAACAATCTGTCAACAACAAAAAGACACATTTCTTTATACATTCCTGTACAAAGAAATGCCTTATCCCCACTTAAAGTGGATTATCACCATACATCAGAATTCCAATAAATAAACAACGAAATAAAAAAGAAAAGAAAAAATCAGTGTGGGGAGCTAACTCTACTCAATACCGCCAAGCCCGCACGAGTGGTCTGCCATAATGAACTCACAACACTGAACCCTGTCGAATTCAGTTTTCTCTTTTTTCCTTGGCCAGGGAAAATCCCACTCTCAACTTCTCATATGGAGTTCGTTCCCTTCACGACATGGATCCTGTTGATCGTCCGTTCGAGTCAGCCATTGCTTCTCAGGAGGAAAACGCTCCTTCACTGCTCCTAATGAAGAGAATACTCGGAAGCTTCTCCGTTTGGCTTCGTCTTCCCCCCCCCCCCCCCCCCCCCCCCCCCCCCCCCCACATTTCCCTGCCAAAACCCCATGTGCAAAGTGTGTCCCTTTGTCTGCAGCTCAATCAAACCCCAAGTGCAAAGTGTGTCCCTTTGTTTGCAGCTCAATCAAAACCCCAAGTGCAAAGAGTGTCCCTTCGCGCAGCTCAATCAAAACCCCAAGTGCAAAGTGTGTCCCTTTGTCTGCAGCTCAATCAAAACCCCAAGTGCAAAGTGTGTCCCTTTGCAGCTCACTCAAAACCCCCAGTGGAAAGTGTGTCCTTTTGTTCGCAGCTCAACCAAAACCGCAAGTGCAAGGTGTGCCCCTTTGTTCGCAGTTCAATCAAAACCCCAAGTGCAAAGTGTGTCCCTTGATCTGCAGCTCAACCACAACTCCAAGTGCAATGAGTGTCGCTTTGTCTGCAGCTCAATCAAAACCCCAAGTGCAAAGAGTTTCCCTTCGTCTGCAGCTCAATCAAAACCCCAAGTGCAAAGAGTGTCCCTTCGCAGCTCAACAAAAATCCAAGGACATCGATGCGTTTTTTTTTATTGCCCAAAACTTCTCTTGCCGGACTGAAAACTTGGCCTTTGTTATCCATTGTCAAAAATGCAACCAACTGTACCTTGGGGAGGCAGGTCGCACCCTTGCCACCCGTTTCAAAACACATCTAGCTGATATTCCACATCACAGGCACAAACCTGTCGTCCATCACTTCAACAAGCCAGCCCATTCTGCATCAGATGTTCGTATGAGGGAGCTGATGTTTGAAGGCACTTCGTATGGCAGAAAAGACATGGAATCGTGCCTCATAGACAGACTGGGCACAAAGAAACCGTTTGACTGAATGACAAACCATGAACTGTCCACAGCCAGTTAGCAAAGCCAGTAGCTCCCCCTGAGGATGTTTATAACCCATTTGTTTCGGTCAAAGACGGTGTGTTTACCCTTGTGGCCTTTTTTCTTCCTTACCTTTTTCCGTCCTACCCCCCACCCCCACCCCCCCCCTTCCCGTCTTTCTTTCTTTCTGCGTCTGTTCAACCTCTCCATGTTCCCTTCCCTTTCCGCCCTGTTGTCCTCCCCCTGCTTTCATATAGAATTTTCCCCCCAGTCAATGACAGTGGGTCTACTTACGTGGCCTTTTCGTTCCTTACCTTCTTTTGCGACTTACCTCCCCCCCCCCCCCCCCCCCCCCCCCCCCCCCTTTTTTTTTTCTTTTTCTTTCTTCATCTGTTCCAACCTCTCCATGTTCCCTTCCGCTTCCGCTCCTTTGCATTCCCCCCGTCCTCATATGGATTTTCTTTTTTTCTTCCCCCCCCCCCCCCCCCCCTTTTTTTTTTTTTTTTAAAGGAGTTTCACAGCTGTATTCAGGCGGCCAGCTTCGTCTGACAAGACGGTTTTTTTTCCCGGGGTTCTCCCGTTTTCCATCTCACCCCTTGGTGCCAGAATGGGATCCCATACTGGAGTCAGACTTTGGTTGGGTGCTATAGGCGGTTGACCATTTTTTCCTCTTATTGCCACCTACGACTGACTTCCCTTACATTTCCTCTTTTTAGTGCAGACACACTATATATACATTCAGAGCCCCCCCCCCCCCCCCCCCCCCCCCCCCCCCCCCCTTTTTCTGTTGTTGTTGATTGTTCACTTCTCAGATTCCCCCTTCCCACCTCTGACCTTGACCTCTCCCTGCAGCCTGCTTCTTTACTGAGTTTTTCTGAACAGTCCTCACTGTCTTTCCTACTGGTGGATGCATTGTTATTCTCCCCTGACAGCCAAAGGGAAGGAGCGTTTTGTTCATGTTCGTTTGCAATCGTCTCGTCTGAGGAAGACTTTGTGTCGAAAAATCACTTGTCTGTTTTGTACAGTCCATTAAATTTACTTTACATCTTGTTTTGTGTGTTTATTTGTGTTGAGTCATTTTCAGTATCGCAGCAGTCTGTTTTCAGTGTTCCCGCTTCAGTCGCCATCTTCACAAAACGCCCTGGTGTGCCGATGGTCGACCAGTTTCTCAGCTCTCGATATGTGCAACATGATGGTCGACCAGTTTCTCAGCTCTCGATATGTGCAACATGATGGTCGACCAGTTTCTCAGCTCTCGATATGTGCAACATGATGGTCGACCAGTTTCTCAGCTCTCGATTTGTGCAACATAATGGTCGACCGGTTTCGGCAAGATCCATGCCCGACGTTCACTGATTCACTGTCGCGTCTATAGTCTCAGGGTCTGAAGACACAGGGCAGTGTCTCCCCTGCAGCATGTTCTTCGCCCTCTGCTTCCATGTACCTGATATTTGAGGAGCAGTTGGGCTCAGAATACATTTTCATGTGTTCAGTTTTGCAGGCAAAATCAAATATTGTATCTTTACGTTGGTAGACTGGCCAGAATGATATGTGAAAGAAGAGAATAAAACACAAAGACAAAAAACTGGCCAAACTGATTTGTGAACAAAGAGAAAAAGAATTGACTGCAACACAGACAGTCACGAAGTGAAAAGAGTAAAAAGCCTTACTGGAACATGAGAAGACTGATGCGAAAACAAAGAACTCACAGAAACACAGTCACACTGTGGGATCAACGAAGGGAAACCAAAGAACTCATAGCGACACGATGAGACTGATGGATCAATAAAGGGAAAACAAAGAACTCACCAGAGCAGACGCATTTCTCACACCCTGCATCGTCCTTGACGTAATCTTTCCCACGATGACAGTCCTCCGGACACTTCACTTCCGGACATTCCGTGTAGTCTGTGTCTGTTGACATTGTCATCACTGCGTCAGTGTCATTGCTATCATCACAGTTAACGGTATTACTTTTATTGGCAGCTTTATCATCATCACCATTTTAATTGTCATCATCATCATCATCATCATCATCATCATCATCATCATTCTGAGTATCGCCTTTATTACTATCAGTTTTAACGTCATTGTCTTATTGGTGGCTTGGTAATATCATTCTTACAACTATCATCCCATTATCATCATCATCATCATCATCATTTTCAGCATCGTCGGTATCGTCACTTTATAAATGATCCTCATCATCATTGTGACTGAGCATTACGCTACAATCATGATCATCATTATCTTTATTTTATGTGGCATTATTACGTATGACTCTCTTTGCCACATTGAGTGCACATGACACTGTACTACCCTATGCAGACTCTTTGCATTATTAGGTGCACCTGACACTGTACAACCCTCTGTGGACTCTTTGCATTATTGAGTGCATTGGGTACCGCACAATATCAGGTTGTCACTTCTTATTGTACAGAGGACACTTTCTCACCCCAGACACATATATTTGCACTAACGCAAGCACACACACACACACACACACACACACACACACACACACACACACACACACACACACACATATGCAGACAGACAGATAAGCATGCTGATAAACCTCTTACCTGCACACACACATTGCTGACATCCATCATAATCAGTGACGTACTTCACCCCATGTTCACAGTAGTAAGGACACTCTCTGCTTTTCGACAGTCTGTCAACAACATCATGTCATGCTTACAGCGGCAGATACAGTATGTCAACCTCACAATATCACATATTTACAGAGGAAGACAATCTGTCAACAACAAAAAACGTCATATGTTTGCAGGTGGCAGGGAAACCCATTAACAGGGTGATATATGTTTACATTGGTGGGCACAATCTGTCAACATTACACCTTCATAGATTTCCGTTGCTGGCTGAAAATCGGTCAACAATACGTTTTCATGTGTTCAGTTTTGCAGGCAAAATCAAATATTGTATCTTTACTTTGGTAGACTGGCCAGAATGATATGTGAAAAAAAGAGAATAAAACACAGAGAGAAAAATGGCCAAACTGATTTGTGAACAAAGAGAAAAAGAATTGACTGTAACACAGTCAGATAGTGAAAAGGGAAAAAAAAGCAATGAGAAGACTGCTGTGTAAACAAAGTGAAAACAAATAACTCACAGAAACACAGTTACACTGTGGGGTCAATGAAGGAAAAAGAAAGAACTCATAGCGACACGATCTGACTGATGGATCAACAAAGGGAAAACAAAGAACTCACCAGAGCAGACGCATTTCTCACACCCTGCATCGTCCTTGACGTAATCTTTCCCACGATGACAGTCCTCCGGACACTTCACTTCTGGACATTCCGTGTAGTCTGTGTCTGTTGACATTGTCATCACTGCGTCAGTATCATTGCTATCATCATCACCTTTAATGATATTACGTTTATTGGCAGCTTGATCATCATCACCATTTTAATTGTCATCCTTATCATCATCATCATCTTTATTATGAGCATCGTCTTTATTACTATCACTTTAAACATCATTATTCTTATCGGTCGCTTGGTAATAAATCCTTACAACTGTCACCCCATTATCATCATGATCATCATCATCGTAATTTTTTCAGCATCGTCGGTATCTTCACTTTATAAATGATCCTCCTCATCACTGTGGATCAGCCTTATACTACAATCATGATTATCATTATTTTTATTCTATCTGGCATTTTTACATCTGACCCTCTTTGCATTATTGAATGCACCTGACAGCGTAGAACCCTGTGCAGACTATTGCATTATATAATGCACATAACACTGTACTACCCTATGCAGACTCTCTTTGCATGATTGAGTGCACCTGACACTGTACAACCCCATGTGGACTCTTTGCATTATTGAGTGCACCGGGTACCGTACAACAGCAGGCTGTCACTTCTTGTTGTACTGAGGACACTTTCTCAATTCAGACATATATTTGTGCCAGCACCAGCGCGCGCGCACACACACACACACACACACACACACACACACACACACACACACACACACACACACATATACAGACAGACAGATAAGCATGCTGACAAACCTCTTACCTGCACACACACACTGCTGACATCCATCATAATCAGTGATGTACTTCACCCCATGTTCACAGTAGTAGGGACACACGGGTTTTCGACAATCTGTCAACAGCATCATGTCATGTTTTCAGTGGCAGATACAGTATGTCAACAACACAATATCATTTCTATGTCAGCTATTAAAAACAAAATGTCAAGTGTTTGGAGTGTTAGAGACAACATGTTAACATGATGGTACATAATGTACATTGGTGGGCACGATATATCAACAGTACACCTTAACATCTTTACATCAGTGGTTGAAAATCATTCAACAATACATTTCATATGTTTGGTTTTGCATGCAAAATCCAAGATTGTGTCTTTTCTTTGGTACTTGCATGAATGAAGTGAAAACAAAGAACTTCCTGAAACATAGACACACTGTTGGGTCAACAAAGGGAAAACAAAGAACTCACTGGAGCAGACGCATTTCTCACACCCTGCATCGTCCTTGACGTAATCTGTGCCATGACGACAGTCCTCTGGACACTTCACTTCCGGACATTCCGTGTTGTCTGGGTCTGTTTGCATCACCATTGTTATCATCAGTATCGTTGCTATCAGTGCCGTCAAAATCATCAATATTATTGGCAGTTTCACTATCACCATCTTATATATCATTATCATCATCATCGTTATATTTTTCAGTATTATTGTTATCAAAATCTTTCACAGGACAGTCATCATCAACGTCATTATTGTCATCATCATCATCATCATCATCATCATCATAGTAATTGTCTTCCTAAATTGAAAATACGACTATTCAGTATAAAGATATCGTGAAATTTCTAGGTATCTATCTTACACTACAGTTGTCATGGAATGCTTATATCAACTACATCGTTACCAAGGCAAGGAAATGTTTAAATCTATTAAAGATTATAAGCAAACAAGCCTGTGGACAAGATTGCAAAGTTTTGAAACATCTCTCTACGTCGTTGATTAGATCAAAATTGTCCTATGGACAAGAGGTATTTTTTAGCGCCCCTAATTATTTACTTAGGAAACTTCAAAGCATAGATTGCAAGGGTTATAGGCTTGCTCTTGATGTGCCTTTTCACGCATCAACGCTTGGAACTTACAAAGAAATTGGAGAACTGCCTTTGGACGAGTACCGAAGTCTTCATGCCCTAAATACGTTCTTAGATGTTCGACAAGTAACAACTTTGCATCTGAGGAGCTGAAAATTACATCCGATAATTCTTTTCTTAAACGAGCTAAGCAGATATCATCATTGAAACCAACTGCCACTTACGTATCAGATCTACTCAAAAGGTCTGATATAAATTCAAGTAATATTGACACAAATCAAGCGGCCTCCTCTTGTCCTGTTTGGGAGATGAATAAAGCACATTTTGATATTAATTATACTGACATGAAGAAAAATGAGAATCCAAACATTATGAAAACTGAAGTCCAATTTACATATACAGAACACTTATCCAAATCATTTAAAGATATACAGATGGTTCACTCCTAGAAGATCACCGGGCAGGTTCAGCTTTTGTAATACCAACGTTAAAATAGGAAAAGTCATACCACATTGGCAAAAATCGATCCATCTTTACTGCTGAACTTATTGCTATTCTTATGGCTCTCAATTACTTAGTTGATTTTCCATTACAGTTTTTTTTTCAGATCTTATTTTGTGTAGACTCTCAATCGGTACTCTATGCTTTAAGATCATCAGATTACAAGAAAAAGTCCAAAATTATCTTAGAAATCAGTCAATTAATTCATATCTTAACTATAAAAGGGACCAACGTTTCCTTCTGCTGGGTTCCTTCACATCTTGGATTTTCTTCAAATGAGTGGGCTGACAAAGTGGCAAAAATGGGCGCAAGGCAAGGCACAGAATCCACTGAAATTCATGTTCCTTTATCCATTCAGGAGGGTTATCACTTGCTAGAACAAGCAGTATGGAGCAGAATTAAAGGCTATACCCTGAGAAAAGATAGACTCTCCAAGAATAAGTATATTGATTCTCGTGGTTTGGATAACAAATCATAGTTTGAATTATACTGGCGTAATCAAATTCAGACAGATTAGTTTGCTATCTTACAGGAAAAAACTTAAGGCGTTCATCACAAAATACAGCAAAAATGTTAAATGTTTATGTGGTGAACAAATTTCCAGCAAGCACATCATTTTTGAATGTCAGAGGTTAAGACCTATCTTACCAGTGATTTCTGAAAACTGTATGAAGGCGTTTTCAAAAATGCTACTAGTTTGTTTAATATTGCGAAATGTTTACTTCATAGTCCTGTAGTACATTTGTTATAGACTAGTTGATTTGTATTTTTTGTTAATGCTCATTTTTTCTGACTTTTCTCCCTCCTCCTTATTAAAGAGACATGAATACATACACACACAATACGGTCCCCCTCCCCTCCTCCCTCCTCCCGATCCCCTCCCTCCCCCCCCCCCCCCCCCCCCGTCTAATATCACTATGTGGATAGACAATTGAAGACAACAACAACAACAACACACACACACACACACACACACACACACACACACACACACACACACACACACACACACACACACACACACACACACACACACACACACACACACACACACACACACCACCCCCCCCGCCAGACCCACTCCCTGCCACATACAGAGAGGCTAGACAGACAAGATAACATTCAAAACAGAACCCTCACCTGCACACACGCACTGCTGACATCCATCATAATCAGTGATGTACTTCACCCTATGTTTACAGTGGTAGGACACACTGGTTTACTGCAATCTGTAAAAAAAAGTGTTACATGCTTACAGTGGTAGATACAGTATCAACAACATATTGCATGTTTACAGTAGACCAGACATTGCAAACTACAAAATGTTATGTTTCCAGTGGTAGATACAGTCTGTCAACCACACGTCAAATGTTTACAGTGGCAGAGACAAGCTAGTAGCACAATAGTAATTGCCCTCATCATTAGACACAGTCTATCAACAATACACTAGCATGTTTTAACTGCTAGGCGACCCATCCGTCAACCATACATTTTCACATGCTTATTTAGGTAGACACAATCTGTCAATAACACAAATGACATCTTTACTCTGGTAGACTGGCCAAATTGACGGGTCATCAAACAGAAACAACACAAAGGAATCACTGGAATGTGGCCAAAGCAACAAAGGGAAAAACAACACACTCGAATGCTGTCACACTTATGAGTGAACAAAGAGAAACAAAGACCTCACCGGAATACCATCAGAATGATATGGGAACAAAGGAAAAAAGTGAAAGAGCTCACTGGAATACATGGAGACAAAACGGTTCAAGAAAGGGAGAACAAAGAACTCACTGGAGCAGACGCATTCTCACACACCCAGCATCGTCCTTGACGTAATCTGTGCCATGACGACAGTCCTGCGGACACTTCACTTCCGGACAGCCCGTGTAGTCTGTGTCTGTTTACATCATCAACGTTTTTAGCAGGTATTTTCAACCTGCGTGTGCACACCAGACATAAACGCTCACTGAAGATCAGAAACGAAGTCCATCAATGGAAACGAAGTGTGACCACATGATACTGGACATACTGGTCATAGAACCAAAGGAGAAATGCACCCAACTAGAAAGTAGTTTATTGGACCATATGAAGGTCTGCTAATGTCAGCTAAGAAAAGAAAGTGACACTGACATGGCCATGAAATAGGATGAAAACAAACCAGCGACCAGCCCCATCCTGCCCATTCAACCTACACACACACACACACACACACACACACACACACACACACACACATATATATACTCACACACACACACACACACACACACACACACACACACACACACACACACACACACACATATCACATGTTTACACAGAGAGAGAGAGAGAGAGAGAGAGAGAGAGAGAGAGAGAGAGAGAGAGAGAGTCACACACACACACACATAAGCACGCTGACAAAAATAAAACCTAACCTGTGCATACACATTGTTGACATCCCTTATAATCAGTGATGTACTTCACTGCATGTTCACAGTGGTAGGGACACACTGGTTCATGGCAATCTGTCATCAACACAATGGTACATGTTAAGAGTAGCACATACCGTATGTCAACAACACATTATCACATGTTGACAGTGGAAGAAACAATCTGTCAACAACACAATATTATACACTCACCGTGGTAGGGGTATTCTGTCAACAATGAGACGTCACGTGTTTGTAGTCTTTGATACAGTATGTTAACAACACAATGTCACATATTTACAGTGGTGGATATAATCTGTCAACAACACAATGTCACATGTTTACAGTGGCAAGGACAATATGTCAACAACACAAGGTCACGTGTTTACAGTGGTGTGGACAATCTCTGAACAACACAATGTCGCACGTTTACAGTGGTAGGGCCAATCTCTCAGTCAAGTCAAGTCAAGTAAACTTTATTATCTCAATTTGAGAAATTAATTTGTGGTCACACACATTCACAGCAAATTAATTTCTCAAATTGAGAGTGGCAAGGACAATATGTCAACAACACAACGTCACATGTTTACAGTGGTGTGGACAATCTCTGAACAACATAATGTCACGTGTTCAGTAGTGTGTGGACAGTTGATCAAGAACACAATGTCACATGTTTACTGTGGTATGGACAATCTGTAAACGACACAATGTCACATGTTTAGAGTGGTAGGGATGATCTGTCAAGAATACAAAGCCGTACGGTTACAGAAGTGTAGACAATGTGACAACAGCATGTCACATGCTTACAGTGGTGGGGACAATCTGTCAACAAACGCAATGTCAAATGTTTACAAGTAGGGAACGTCTTTCAACAATACAATCTCACATGTTTACAATAGTGGGGACAATCTGACACAACAACGGCAGGGACAATCTGTCAACAACACAATGTCACACGTCTACAGTGGTCGGGACAGTCTGTCAACAACACACTAACTACACATTGTCTCATATTTAAAGTGGAAGAGCAAACCTGTCAGCAATGCTTTCATTTTTTTACAACAATGGTAGGCACAATCTTCACCAACACAATATCACATGTTTACAATGGTAGGCACAATCTTCACCAACACATATCACACATGTTTACAATGGTAGGCACAATCTTCACACCAACACAATATCACATGTTTACAATAGTAGGCACATTCTTCAACAACACAATATCACATGTTTACAATGGTAGGCACAATATTCAACAACACAATATCACTTGTTTACAATGGTAGGCACAATCTTCAACAACACAATATCACTTGTTTACAATGGTAGGTACAATCTTCACCAACACAATATCACTTGTTTACAATGGTAGGCACAATCTCCAACAACACAATATCACATGTTTAAAATGGGAACATTCAGTGTGCCTTCAATACAATGCCGCATATATACTTTGTTGACACAATGCGTGAACGATACAGTTTCACCTGTTTACTTTGATATTGATTCTGTCAGCTAAACAACATCAAATCTTTACATTGCAACAAGTCTTAACTATTGTTTGAACAAAGAAAAAACAAAGAGAGAAAATAAAAGCAGTCATTGGAGCATGATTAAACTGAAGGGTGAACATGGAGAAAATGCAGACAACAATCACTGAAACGGCTTTAGACAGATTGATCTACAAACAGGAACATGATCAAACTGAAGGGTGAACAACGACAAACTGAAGAACTAACTGTAATACTATCTGAGTGACGGTGGAACACTGGGAAAAACACATTGCTCACTGCAACACAACAAGACTGATCTATGGACAAAGAGAAATATATAAAACTCACTGGAACACAGACTGAAAGATAAACAAAGGGAAAACAAAGAAACTTACTGGCATACATAAGTGTACAAATGCAAAACAAAGAAATTTCCGAAAACCAGAATGATGGCTGAACAAAGAGAAAATATAATGGAACTCACTGGAACCCAATCACACTGATGAGTCAACAAAGGAAAAACAAAGAACTCAAGAAACGTGATCAGACCAATGGCTGAAAAGACAAAACACAGCACTCACTGAAGCAGACGCATTTGTCACACCCTGCATCGTCCTTGACAAAATCTATGCCATGACGACAGTCCCCTGGACACTTCTCTTCCGGACATTCCGTGTAGTCTGGGTCTGTTTACATCATCATCACTGCGTCAGTATCATTGCTCATTGCATTAATGTCATTAATACTGGAACCACTGTTATAATGCTTATTTTCACAGTTATCATCATAATTCCGCTCATCATCATCATCATCATCATCATCATCATCATAACACCATCATCATCATCATCATCATCATCATCATCAACATCCAGACTAAAACCTTCATGGGAGAATAAGAAGATCTCCCTGAAACACACGATCACGTTCCAGCATGGACTGGTATTTTCAGTCTGCGTGCGTGCACACCAGACATAGACGCTCACTGAAGATCAGAAACGAAGAAGTCCCATCAATGTAAACGAAGTGTGACCACATGATACTGGACATACTGGTCATAGAACCAAAGGAGAAATGCACCCCACTAGAAAGTAGCTTACTGGGCCATATGAAAGGTTTGCTGATGTCAGTTAAGAAAAGAAAGTGACACTGACATGGCCATGAAATAGGATGGAAACAAACCAGCAACCAGCCCCATCCTCCCCATTCAACCTACACACACACACACACACACACACACACACACACACACACACACACACACACACACACACACGCATGCACGCACATGCACACACACACACACACACACACACACACACACACACACACACACACTACACATGTTTACAGAGAGAGAGAGAGAGAGAGAGAGAGAGAGAGAGAGAGAGAGAGAGAGAGAGAGACAGACAGAGAGAATCACACACACACACACACACACACACACACACACACACACACACACACACACACACACAAGCATGCTGACAAAAAATAAAACCTGACCTGCACATACACATTGTTGACATCCATCATAATCAGTGATGTACTTCATTTCATGTTCACAGTGGTAGGGACACACTGGTTCATGGCAATCTGTCAAAGTGCAATGGTACATGTTAAGAGTGGCACATACCGTATGTCAGTAACACGTTATGACATGCTGACAGTGGAAGAAACAATCTGTCAACAACACAATGTTATACATTCACAGTGGTAGGGCCAATCTGTCAACAATGAGACGTCACATGTTTGCAGTCTTTGATACAGTATGTTAACAACACAATGTCACATAAGTACTGTGATGTGGACAATTTGTCAATAACGCAATGTCACATGTGTCTACAGCGACGGGAACAACAGCACAATGTCACATGTTTACAGTGGTGAGAGCAATCTGTCAACACAAAGTCGCATGTCTACAGAGGAAGTGACAATGTGTCAACAACATGTCACATGTTAAAAGTGGTGGAGACAATCTGTTAGCAACACAATGTCACATGTTTACAGACGTGGGGACAATATGTCAACAACACAATGCCACATGTTTACAGTGGTGGGGACAATCTGTTAGCAGCACAATGTCACATGTTTACAGACGTGGGGACAATATGTCAACAACACAATGCCACATGTTTACAGTGGTGGGGACAATCTGTCAACCGCACAACGTCACACGTTTACAGTGGTGGGGACAATATGTCAACAACACAATGCCACGTTGTGGGGACAAGCTGTCAACAACGCAATGTCACACACCTACAGTGGTAGAAACAGTCTGTCACAACACATAACCACATATCACATATTTGCAATCTCTTCAACAACACAATATCACATGTTGAAATTGGAAAACTCAATTTGTCCTCAATACAAATGGAAAACAAGGAATTTCTAAAAACTAGAATGATGGCTGAACAAAGAGAAAATAATGCAACTCACTGGAACACAATCACACTAATGGGTCAACAAAGGAAAACAAAGAACTCAAGGAATGTGACCAGACCAATGTCTGAAAAGACAAAACACAGCACTCACTGAAGCAGACGCATTTGTCACACCCTGCATCGTCCTTGACGTAATCTGTGCCATGACGACAGTCCTCTGGACACTTCACTTCCGGACATTCCGTGTTGTCTGTGTCTGTTTACATCATCAACGTTATTAGCGTCAATGCCATGATCACCTGAATATCATTGTGTTCATTGGTAGCTTTGTTATCAACATAGTTATTCTCATATTCATAATCTTCACACACACACACACACACACACACACAAGAGAGAGAGAGACAGGGGAGAGAGAGAGAGAGAGAGAGAGAGAGAGAGAGAGAGAGAGAGAGAGAGAGAGAGAGAGAGAGAGTCTGACTGACACATGCATAAGCACACCAACAAAAATAATTAAATAAAACTCACCTGCACATACACATTGTTGACATCCATCATAATCTGTGATGTACTTCACTTCATGTTCACAGTGGTAGGGACACACTGGTTCATGGCAATCTGTCAACAATGCAATAAAATGTTAAGAGTGGTAGATAGAGTGTGTCAGTAACACAAAATTACATATTTGAACTGGTGGGGACAACCTGTTAACAATACGAATGTCACATGGTTACAGTTGTGGGCACAATCTGTCAACAACGAGATGTCACTTCTTTGCAGTGTCAAATATAGCATGTCAACACAATATCACATTTTTAGTCAATCTATCAACAACTCAAAGTGTCTTGTTTATGAGGCAGAGACAGTTTGTCATATACACAATATCACATCTTTACAAAGGAAAAAACATGTTGAAACGCGATCTCAATGTTTACGGTGGTAAAGACAATCCGGTAACAACACAATGTCACAAATCTACAGCGATGGAGTCAACCTGTCAACACAATCTTCTTTACATTCTTAGGCACAATCTGTTCACAACACAATATCCCATTTGAAAACTCACAACCTATTAGCAACACAACATCACAAGTTTATATTGATTGACTTATGTGTAAACAATGACAAAAGAACAAGGAGAAGATAAAAAAACAGTCATTAGAACCATAACCAGACTAATGTGTGAACAAGGCAAAATGAAAAAAAGTCACCAAAACACGATCAGACAGACAGACAGATATACAATAGAAAAAGAAAGAGAGGTTTTGGAAAATGATCGAAATGATGGGTAAAAAAAAGAGAAAATAAAAAGACCTTATCTTATACGATCAAAGTGACTGTTAAAGGAAACTCTCTGGAACAAGAGAAAGAATAACGGCACCGCCAAATGGAAAAAAAAAAATCAAGTTTTCTTTCTTCTTTTGTTTAGCAGTGCAGTAATTCTGTCTGTGCTGGATTATGTTTCCGTCTGTAGTCACACTACACGAAAACCAGTTCTCTAAAACACAATAAGACTTGAGTGCGTGAACAAAGGCAAAAGAAAAATTCTGGAGCATGATCGTTCTGATTAGTTAACAAAGGAAAATAACAGACTTACTGGAAGAGAATCACACTGATAAATGAACAAAAGTAAAACAAAGAACTGAGTAGAAAACAGACTGATAGGTGAACAAGGAGAAGAAACACATGGAATCAACTGGAACAAGGTCAGACTAATGAGTCAACAGCAAACAACAACGACAATAACAACAACAACAACAACAACAACAACAACAACAACAAAAACTGAAGTAAATACGATCAGACTGATATTCGAACAAAGGGAGAACAAAGAACTCACTGGAGCAGACGCATTTGTCACACCCTGCATCGTCCTTGACGTAATCTGTGCCATGACGACAGTCCTCTGGACACTTCACTTCCGGACATTCCGTGTTGTCTGGGTCTGTTTGCATCATCATTGTTATCATCAGTATCGTTGCTATCATGCATTAATGTCATTATTACTGGTGCCATTGTTATCAATCCTTACTTTCATAGTTGTCATAATTTCAGTCATCATCATCATCATCATCATCATCATCATCATCATCATCAGGCTAAAACCTCCATGGGAGAATAAGAAGATCTCCCTGAAATACTCGATCAGGTTCTAAAATGCACTGGTATTTTCAACCTGCGTGTGTGCACACCAGACATAGACGCTCACTGAAGATCAGAAACGAAGAAGTCCATCAATGTAAACGAAGTGTGACAACATGATACTGGATATACTGGTCATAGAACCAAAGGAGAAATGCATCCAACTAGAAAGTAGCTTACTGGACCATATGAAGTCTGTCTGCTGATGTCAGTTAAGAAAAGAAAGTGACACTGACATGGCCATGAAACAAGATGAAAACAAACCAGCAACCAGCCCTGTCCTGCCCATTCAACACACACACACACACACACACACACACACACACACACACACACACACACACACACACACAAGCATGCATGCACAATGGTACATATTTAGAGTGGCAGATACTGTACGTCAATAACACATTATTACATGTTGACAGTGGAAGAAACAATCTGTCAACAACACAATGTTATACATTCACAGTGGTAGGGCCAATCTGTCAACAATGAGACGTCACATGTTTGCAGTCTTTGATAGAGTATGTCAACAACACAATGTCACATGATTACTGCGATGTGGACAATTTGGCAACAATACAGTGTCACATATTTACAACAGAGGGAACAATCTGTCAACAACACAATGTCACATGTTTACAGTGGCGGAAACAATCTGTCAACAGCACAATGCCACATGTTTTCAGAGGTGGGGACAATCTGTCAACAACATGTCAGATGTTAACCGTGGTGGAGACAATCTGTCAACTATATGTCACATGTTAACAATGGTGGGGACAATCTGTCACCAGCACAATGTCATATGTTTACATTGGTGGGAGGAATCTGTCAAACAAAGTCGAATCTTTACAGTAGCGGGGTCAATCTGTCAACACCATGTCACCTGTTAACAGTGGTGGGAACAATCTGTCAACAACACAATGTCATATGGTTACAGAAAGGGAAAGTCTTTCAACAACACAATGTCACATTTTTACAGTGGTGGGGACAATATGTCAACAACACAATGCCACATGTATACAGTGGTGTGGACAGTCTGTCAACAACACAATAACCACATATTGTCCGATATTTACAATGTCTTCCACAACACAATATCACATGTCGAAATTGGAAAATTCGATCTGTCTGCAATACAATGTTGCATATCTATATTGTACACACAATGTGTGAACTATACAGTTTTACCTGTTTACTTTGATATACTGACATTTTGTCAGTTAAACTATATCACATGCTTACATTGGAAGAAGTCTTTACTAATGTCTGAACAAAGAAACGAACAAAGAGAACATAGAAACAGTCACTGGACCATGGCCAGACTGAGAGGTGAACATGGAGAAAATGCAGAGAACAATCACTGAAACGGCATTAGACAGATTGATCTACAAACAGGAACATGATCAAACTGAGGGTGATTGATGACAAATTAAAGAACTAACTAAACTGTAATACTATCTGAGTGATGGTGGAACAGTAGAAAACACATTGCTCACTGGAACACAACAAGACTGATCTATGGACAAAGAGAAACATAAAAAAACTCACTGGAACACAATCAGACTGAAGGATAAACAAAGGGAAACACAAAACTTACTGGAATACATAAGTGTACAAATGGAAAACACAAAAATTTCTGAAAACCAGCCTGATGGCTGAACAAAGAGAATATATAATGGAATTCACTGGAACACAATCAAACTAATGGGTCAACAAAGGAAAAACAAAGAACTCGAGGATAATACACAAGGATGGAGATTTTAGGCCAAAGCCTAGTCTTGCAATCTGTCCTTGTCATGCATACATTATTTCAGCACATATCATTCATACTGACAATTCAACATAGCAACATGGTAATCTAATTCTACAATGATAAGCAAACTATTCATAAAAGCACTAATGAGATGGGGGATGGTAAAACAGAAGGAAACTTACAAACAAACAAACAAAACTACAGAGAGAGAGGTCAGAGGAGGGTGGGGAAGAGAGAATGGTAGGTAGGGGGAGGAGAAAAAAGGATGGTAGACAGAGTGGGAGTGGGGATGACTGATTTTAACGGAGTAGGTTTTATGTTTAGACGATTTATTCAAAGTATGGTTCACAGAAGACTTTGCGAATGGGCGCTAATCATTGTAATCGAATAATTTAATTACTGAGACAAAAAATGTTTATGCAAATGTTCCTTGAAAAGTTTTAAAGTATTCATGTTTTGTAGATTCGGTGGAAGTGAGTTCATATAACATAGCATAGTATCTGTCAAGATTATAAACATAAATGATGCCTTGTTGAATTCCAATTGCCTATTCAGAGGAAGTATGTTCAGCGCTTTTAGTTTTTCGTCTGTTGTTAGAGATACAGCTTGATGGAGTAGCTTTGCTGCACGTCTATGGAGAGAATGCAGCCTTTTTTGTGGTAGCTATAATCATAGATTTGATTTTGGCTGGGTGTATGACCAGTGAGTTTGAATGACACCAGTCTGACACGTCGTTTAGATTTTCCTGGAGAGAAGTTTCTATGGTCTGTAGATCACTACCATTCGTTTGGAGTGAGGAGTCATCAGCAAGTAAATCTGTCGTGACCTTTTCATCTGATACGGACAATGGTAAATCATTGATGAAGATGCAGAATAGTAGGGGGCTAGTACTGAGCCCTGTGGGACTCCATGTCTGACAAAGTCTGAAGTGGAGGTTTTGCCGTTAAGCACCACATACCGAGTCCTATCCTTCAAGTATGATTAGAATTGAGATTGTCAGGGTATGGTTCAAGCAGACAGATAGTTTCTTTAGAAGAATGGAATGATCAACAAGATCAAACGCCTTTTTGAAGTCAAGAAAGACAACCCCTGTCATTTGTGATTGGTTCATATTTGAAAGCCATGAGTCACACATTCGTGATAACGCTGTGTGGCAGGAATGATTAGATCAGAATCCAGATTGGAGTGGGTGAAATAGTTTGTTTACCTCCATGAACTGAGATACGTGTGTGTGTGTGTGTGTGTGTGTGTGTGTGTGTGTGTGTGTGTGTGTGTGTGTGTGTGTGTGTGTGTGTGTTTCAAGGGGGTTTGGATAGAATCGATAGTAAGGATATAGGTCTGGAATTATTTGGATCCGACAAATCATTTGATTTTGGAAGGGGGATCACTTTGGCGTTTTTGAACGCCTGAGGGAAAACATTAGTTTCAATGGATAAATTATATATGTATGTAAGAGACTCAACAATGTAAGGTAGAGCGAGTTTGAGAAGAAATGCGGGTATGTTATCAGGACCCATGGATTTTTTATTCTTTAATTGCGCTATGTCCATTCCTACTTCATGTACAGCAAGAAGGGGAATTTTGATTGACTCACTGGATTCAAGTTTTTGTTTGGAAAATGAAATTAGGGAAGTCGGGCATGGATATTCATTTGGTGCTATTATAGTCTGTGAAGCTTGAGTAAGGGTGTCTGATAATGACAGAAGGTGGGTATTAAATTTGTCCGGGGTGATGTTTGTGCTTGAATTTTGTGTGAATCTGTACGCTTGTTGCGTACAATAGTGTTCATTGCCCTCCACATTGGCGCTGTGGATTTTGCATCCGTTATCATTTGACTGAAGTAGTCTCGTTTGGCTTTTTCAACTTCGTTTGAAACAAAGTTTCTCTGCTCTTTGTATTCGTCAAATTTGCTGCCTTGAGTTGGTCACGTAGTACCTTTTCTTGCAGCAATGCTGGTGTTAACCACGGGTTCATCTGCAGATGCCTTACTCTTTTTTGATGTAACGGCGCGTGTTTATTTATGATGGTGAGGAATGTTTGGTACCAGAAAGACAGTGCATCATTGACGTCTGAGTAATTATAAGTTAAGTGAAATGGGGAAATGTTTAAGTCATAGAGGTATGCTGCTTCATTAAAGTTTTTGAAAGAGCGGTATTGGATGGTCGTGTGACCTTTGGGTGGTGGTTTTGGGAGCCTTAAGGACCAGGTGCAGAAGGCTGGACAGTGATCACTAATACCAGAGAGAGAGAGAGAGAGAGAGAGAGAGAGAGAGAGAGAGAGAGAGAGAGCAACAGTGACACACACATACATTAGTATACCGACAATACATAAATAAATAAATAAATAAATAAATAAATAAATAAAAACTCACCTGCACATACACATTGTTGACATCCATCATAATCAGTGATGTACTTCACTTCATGTTCACAGTGGTAGGGACACACTGGTTCATGGCAATCTGTCAATAATGCAATGGAAATAATAAGAGTGGTAGATACAGTGTGTCAGTAACACAAAATTACATATTTGAACTGGTGGGGACAACCTGTTAATAACACGGATGTCACATGGTTACAGTTGTGGGCACAATCTGTCAACAACGAGATGTCACTTCTTTGCAGTGTCAAATATAACATGTCAACACAATATCACATTTTTAGTCAATCTATCAACAACTCAAAGTGTCTCGTTTATGAGGCAGAGACAGTTTGTCATATACACAACATCACATCTTTAGAGGTGAACAAAAATGTTAAAAAACGGTCTCAAATGTTTACGGTGGTAAAGACAATCCGGTAACAACACAATGTCACAAATCTACAGCGATGGAGTCAACCTGTCAACACAATCTTCTTTACATTCTTAGGCACAATCTGTTAACAACACAAAAGCCCATTTGAAAACCCACAACCTATTAGCAACACAACATCATAAGTTTACATTGATTTACTGTTCTGACCTATGTGTAAACAAAGACAAAAGAGCAAGAAGAAATTGAAAAAAAAAAAAAAACAGTCATTAGAACCATGACCAGACTAATGTGTGGAGACGGCAATGATGAAAAACAGAAAGTCACCAAATCACGATCAGACGGACAGATACACAATAGAGAAAGAAAGAAGTTTTTTCGAACATGATCGAAATGACGGGTAAAGAAGAGAAAATAAAAGACCCGACTTAATACGATCAAAGTGACTGGTAAGGGAAACAACTCTCTAGAACAACAAGAGAAAGACAGAATAACGGCCCCGCCAAATGGAAAAAATAAACAAATTCAAGTTTCTTTCTTCTTTTGTTTAGCAGTGCAGTAATTCTGTCTGTGCTGGATTATGTTTCCGCCTGTAGTCACACTATATGAAAACCAGTTCTCTAGAACACTATAAGACTTGAGTGCGTGACAAAGGCAAAAGAAAAAATTCTGGAGCATGATCATTCTGATTAGTTAACAAAGGAAAATAACAGACTTTCTGGAAGAGGATCACACTGATAAATGAACAAAAGTAAAACAAAGAACTGAGAAGAAAACAGACTGATAGGTGAACAAGGAGAAGAAACACATGGAATCAACTGGAACAAGATCAGACTAATGAGTCAACAACAACAACAACGACGACGACAACAACAACACAAACAAAACACAACAACAACAACAACAACAACAACAACAACAACAACTGAAGTAAATACGATCTCAGACTGATATTCGAACAATGGAGAACAAAGAACTCACTGGAGCAGACGCATTTCTCACACCCTGCATCATCCTTGACGTAATTGATTTCTTGAACCGAGAAGATGTTTAATTGAAATCCAAACTCCTCTATATGAATGTATGTCATATGTGAGAAAATGGGTAATGTGGCTAAATTATTGTTTATTTGCTGTGAATGTGTGTGACCACAAATTAATTTCTCAAATTGAGATAATAAAGTTTACTTGACTTGACTTGACTTGACTTAATCTGTGCCATGACGACAGTCCTCTGGACACTTCATTTCCGGACATTCCGTGTTGTCTGTGTCTGTTTACATCATCATTTTTATCATCAGTATCGTTGCTATCATTGACTTGATGCCATTATTACTGGTGCCACTGTTATCAATCGTTACTTTCATAGTTGTCATAATTTCGGTCATTATCATCATCATCATAATCATTATCATCATATCATCGTCATCCAGACTAAAACCTTCATGGGAGAAGAAAAGATCTGCCTGAAACACACGATCAGATTCTAACATGCACTGGTATTTTCAACCTGCGTGTGTGCACACCAGACATAGACGCTCACTGAAGATCAGAAACGAAGAAGTCATCAATGTAAACGAAGTGTGACCACATGATACTGGATATACTGGTCATAGAACCAAAGGAGAAATGCACCCAACTAGAAAGTAGCTTACTGGACCATATGAAGGTCTGCTGATGTCAGTTAAAGAAAAGAAAGTGACACTGACATGGCCATGAAACAAGATGGAAACAAACCAGCAACCAGACCCATCCTGCCATTCAACCTACACACACACACACACACACACACACACACACACACACACAGGAGAGAGAGAGAGAGAGAGAGAGAGAGAGAGAGAGAGAGAGAGAGAGGACAGACAGACAGACAGACAGAGACAGAGAGAGAGAGAGAGAGAGAGAGAGAGGCAAGGCAAGACAAAATTCTTTATCTAAAAGGATAATAGATAAGCACCTGACGTGCTTTTTTACATCCAGTCCTCACCCTGAAGAGAGAGAGAGAGAGAGAGAGAGAGAGAGAGAGAGAGAGAGAGAGAGAGAGATTCAGATTCAGATAATTTTATTCGTAATAGGCCATGGCCCCTAACGAAGGGGTGTGTGAACATACACAGCACAATAAGTATAAACAATTATAATACGTAATGAAACAAAAAGCAAATCGTTGTCACATGTTCAAGAGAGAAACACTTTCTCTCAATTTAAAGGCTTTGTACAGAAACAATGAAAAATGTTTAGCAACTTCAGCAGAAGTGGAAGATAGAAGTAGGTTTAATTTAAACAAAGATGGCTGTCTATAATATTTAGGCTTAAGTACTTTTCTCTGATGTTTCTGAGAGCTGGACAGCATAGAACAAAATGTATTTCTGTTTCCTGTGACTCTCTACATAACGGACACATCAAATCCCAGGCATTATGCATTCGATATCTAAGATAATGACAAGCTAATTCTGATATGCCTATTCTAAATTTTGCTGTTACATGCTTTAAATGTCTATCTATATCTATGTTCAAATAAGTTTTCAAATATGAGTATATGAAAAATTCCTATAAAAATCAAACCTATCACTATTATGTATATGGTCAGACCATTTCTGCCATCTGCAGTCCACTAGTCGCTGGCGAAAAAGTTGTAAAAAGCCTTTTATATTCTCGACTCCTTGGTTCAACCAGACGAATCCAAATCCATATTCAAACAAAACAGAGTCGCACTTTTGTCACCCAGTTACTTTTACTTTAGTAACTAAGTCATACAACAAATTATATGCTTTACAGGGTATTCTGGTATCATCCATGTAAAGTAATTTCAGCCAGTATCGGATACATTTAACGGCAGAGACAATGTAAATAGGAAATCGATCAGTTTCGCCATAAATAAGATCATTTGGAGAGTACGTCTATCAACTCCTAGAAACTTCTTCAATGCGAAAACATGGACTGATTCACAGAAAGTAGCCGCTTTATCTAATCCCCATAACTCAGCGCCATATTGTATGATTGGCTGAACCCGGGTATCAAAAAAGTTTAATAAATAATGTAAAAGATGAATTATTAAGAACATGTAACTTTTTCGTGAAACAAATCAAAACATTTTTAGCCTTACTTGACAGGTCTTTGCATGCACCAACAAAACTCAAACGAGTTGAGAATAAAATACCCAAATATCTATAGGCATTGACGACTGGCATAAGATTACCGTCATACAATCATCTTTCTCGAGCACTTAAATATCCACCTTTACGGAATACTATAATATTACTTTTATCCATATTCACTGTTAACGGCAGATATCTAGCAGCACGGTGTAAACTATTAAGTTGTGTTTGCAAACCTATAACAGTTTCTGACATCAAAATTACATCATCAGCCAACAAAAGAATAAACAATTCAAAGCATCAAGCGAAAGTGAAGCACCATGTTTACCATTATTAATTACTTCTATTGCTAACTCGTTAATAAACAAAGAAAACAAAATGGGACTGCATGCATCGCGCCCTGTTTTACTCCTTTTGAACAGTTGATATAATCTGTAAGTTTCGATCCACAGCGGACCCTGGTTTTTGCTCTATCATACATACTTCTAATGCACTTATACAGTTTACCTCTAATACCATTTTTATGCAAGACTGTCACAGAAGATTTCTATTTATCGAATCAAAAGCTTTTTCGAAGTCTATGAAAGCTACATATAATTTTCTATTATAAGAAAAACTGCTTTTGTACAACTGCAAGCAATGTAAACATATGATCAATAGTCGAATAACCTTTTTTGAAGCCTGCTTGATGATCACCTGTAATGTTATTTTCTTCTATCCATTCCTGCAGTCTATGATTAATAATCATTCCAAACAATTTACTACTGATATCACAGAGGGATATCCCTCTATAATTGCTGGGATTGTTAACATCGCCCTTCTTATAAAATGGCAGAATAACTGATTCAGTCCAGTTATCCGGAAACGTACCACTATCAAATAATATATTAAACAATTTCATAAAGAAGTTTACTACCTGGTTGGAAGAATGTTGAATAATTCACCAATAATGCCGTCAGGGCCAGCTGCCTTACGATTTTTCAGTTTTCCTAGTGCTAATAGTACTTCCTCTTGTGTGATTGGTCGGTTCATATACTCACCACTGCTTACATCAAACACTTCTTCGATTGTGTGTTTATCAACATTTGAATCTAATAAGGTTTGGAAATGCTGAAACCATACATCACGGGTAATGCTGTTTCTGGGCTGTCTTCTTTTGACCTAAACTCTGCGGATAGTACTCCAAAATTCCTTTTGGCATTTTATAGATGAAACGAGTTTATCTAATAAAGACTTATTGAACACTTTTTCTCTTTCCTCTGTAACAAGTGCTTATACTCCCGTCTATCAATTGTATAAGCGTCCCTATCTTCTATTTTTAATGTGCGACGACTAATTCGTAATAATCTCCTAGCATTTCTTTTACTAGTATCACATTCATTATCATACCAATCAGTCGATGTTTTACTGCTCTCCAAAGATATACATCTTTTCATACAGACAACACTTTCTTTTATGCAAGCACTAAACATGTTCAGCGCTCGATTTACATCCACATCTAATAAATGTATTGTACTATCTAGCTTTGCTTGAGTTTCTACACTACATAACATATCTTGATACAAACTAGCATTTTCATCATTCCATACAATTTTTTCTATGACATATTTCTGTTCAGGGTTGCTGGCATGCTCAATACTTGTTTTAGGAAAACAACATGAAGTGACACAGGTAAATGATCAGAGTCAATACGTTCTAAGACACTTAACCTGCATGAATCAAACAAACGAGCAAATAGTTCATTAGAGAATATGAAATAATCGTCAACACTGCATCCAGAGTCAGAAATGTATGTGTAGCAACCTTCATGGGTCGCCTTTACACACTCCATTAAGAATACACAGATCAAAAGCAGTGCATACATTCAGTAACATCTTTCCATAGTTGTTTAAAATGCAGTCTTGAGAGTGTCGGTCAATACTAAGAGGATGGCTGTCATACTGTTTATCAGAATCATTATTTCCAGAAATATCCTGTGAAATATTAGAGGTTCTACTATTTAAATCACCATTCAGAATAACATAAACATCTCTGGAAAGTAACAAATGAAGGTGACATTCTTCGAGCAAATTAATACCATTATCGATATCAAAATGTGCATAAAACGGAGAACCTTCAGGTGGTAGGTAAGAGCAAAAATATAGAACATCTTTATCTAGGCCAAATAGTTTTTTATCAATCAAAATGACACAGAAATTATCATGATCAACGTCAATAGTCTTAACAAAGGAGGAAAACTCCTTCTTATCAAGCAAATTACCCCTCCCGACCTTCTCCCTTGTTTTGAAAGTTTAATGGCGGGTTTACAAAATACATTATAGCCAACGAAGGAACAAGCACAACACTCTTCCATAAATGTTTCCAAAATCAAATTCATAAATGAAGGACAGAAAATCATGGTAGTAAGTTTAGAAAATAAGCCATTCACATTCCATGATAAAAAGGAGAACGGTTTATTTACATCTGTACATTCCGCGTCCTTTACTTCACTGCACGTGTTTTCAGCACATAGCACAAGTTCACCGCCCTGCCCCACAAAAACACCGCTCACCACTGCCACT
>JADBJO010001897.1:17804-22804 GCA_016801955.1 Conus betulinus | reverse complement strand
CATATTATTATCAATTGTTATTCCTAGCACTTTGAGGTATTTAACCTGTTCAACGGGTTCATTTTTAAGATGTACAGGAGGAAAACTTATAGTGAGATTTTTGTCTCTTTTTTTTGCTGGTTGTGATGAGCATGGATTTAGTTTTTTTTGAGGGTGAAGCGACATGTGATTTAGTTTCAGTCCATTTGACGAGGTCATTCGCACTTTCTTGTAAGGTTTGTGCAAGAACAGTAACATCAGAATGATTTGTATGTATTGTTGTATCATCAGCAAAGAGTTCACAGGTGGATGTGATATGGAGAGGTAAATCATTGATGTAAAATTGTGAACAGTAAGGGACCCAGATAGAGCCTTGTGGGACGCCATAGGAAAGTGTTTGAAATGAAGAGTAAGTTGTATTAATTTTTACACATTGTTGTCTATTTGAGATATGAGTGAAAAAAAGTAAGAGTTTTTGTGGATAAGCCATACAATTTTAATTTTCTAAGAAGAAGGTTATGGTCTATTACATCAAATGCTTTTTTGAAATCAATGAATAGGACACCACAATATCTGTTGTTGTTAATGCTATTTAGCCAGTCATCAACCAGGTTGATTAGGGCTGAGTGGCATGAATGGTTGTGTCGAAACCCGGACTGTCTTGGATGAAGCAAGTGGTATGTATTTAGGTGGTGTAATGTGTGTTTGTGTATGTGTTTTTTTCCAAAGGTTTGGAAATAGTGGAAATGATTGAGATTGGTCTGTAGTTTGCAGGGTCTGAGCTGTCACCTGCTTTGTAGATAGGTATGACTTTCGCCTTTTTTTGAAACTGTCGGAAAAATGATTTTTGTCGATGCATAAATTGAAGACGTATGTTAACGTATCTGTAATTGCTGGAGCTGATAGTTTGAGGATTTTGCCGTCTAGGCCATCCACCCCGCAGGTACCTGACTGTTTTAGGTGCGTTAGGTAGTGATAAACTTCAAAACTGTTATTGGTGGAATATAAAGTTCAGACTTGATGTTTTTATCTTGGCAATATTGTTTCAGTTTTTTGTAGGTCGTTTGATCTGGATGAATCTGTCGTGACAATTTTATTGGCAATAGTACAAAAGTGGGTGTTCAGCTGTTCGACAGAGATGTCTTTAATTACAGTTGATTTTGAAGATTGATTGTTTGTAAGCTCGTTAATAGCTCTCCATAGCAATTTTGGGTTCTGGTTTGACGATATTAGTTCTCGATAATATTTCATTTTTTTTCTCTGCGCTTCTGTGAATTTATTGCATTTCTCAGTTTTCTAGATTCCTCTTCATAGCCATGTTGTTAAGCATATCTCTAAGGTAACCTGCCTCCTGTAACTCTTTAGTGTACCATGCCGGCTTAGGATCATGTCGCACTCTAATCGTTTTTAGAGGGCGTGTTTTTATCATAAATTTCAGTAAATGTTTTGATCCAAAATTCTACTGCAAGATCTGGATTAGTATGTTGAAAACTGAAGAGAGATTTGAGTTGAGCAAGTCATGTAGAAAGTCTTGGTTGTTAAAGCTTGTAAAGCAACGGTAGGTCATTGTCTTGTCTTGTGTCCCGTTTTGGGAATTTTTACTCTCCTTTTTTTGACCATGTGACACAAACTGGATAATGATCGCTACAGTTTAGAACAGGGACGCAGACTTCTGTTATGTTAGTTTTATCTGAAACATAAATATGGTCGATAAGTGTCTTGGAGTTTGGTGTGATTCTCGTTGGAGATTCGATGAGCTGATGCAGATTGAATAGACTGAATGCTTGGGTCCATTGGTTTTGTACTTTCAAAAGGTCTATGTTAAAGTCTCCAAGTAAAATGATTTCCTTGGATTCAAGCGAGACTGCATCCATCATCGTAATAAATTTGTCGACCCAGTTTATTCTTTCAGATGGGTTCCTGTAACAGAAACCAACCAAAATAGGAGGGTTTCTTTTCAGCTTAACTTCTATCCAAACACATTCTACACCGTTACTTTTTCTAGGTGTAGAAGTCGTTTGAAGCTGAGGGTTTCGCTGATGATAATAAGACCCCTCTTTTTTCGCAAGTGTAGGATCTTTCCGGATTGTGTTGTATCCTGGAATAGTTACATCATTGTCGCTAATGTGTGCAGCTAATCTGGATTCAGAGAGTCCTAAGATATGAAAAGGTTTACCATGATTCCAAATCAGTGTTGATGTATCTGATGTCTTGTTAACTGCATGTTGGATATTAAGGTGACAGATTCGGAGTCCTTCTTTGCATGGCCATGCAGACTGGTTCTTGCTCATTTCTAGTTGTGTGCTGATGTGATGATAAAAGGAGATGACGATTTTGCACGTTAATCGACGTTAAGTTTTGTGTATAATCAAGGAACACATAAAAATTACATAAAAGGGAGAGAAAACGGGGCTAGTTTACACACCGTAACAACTTTAGTAAACTAGAAGCGTATGAGAAGCCACAAAAACAGGGAAAAAAAAAAAAAAAATATACAAAGAAAATCTTCACAGTAAATGTCCGTAGGCTCCTTGGCCAGATGGTATACTTATGGGTACACCTTTTTCTGAAATAAAAATATACACTCCCTCACAAAGGAAGCACTTCTACAGTAGAATTACAGTTAAGGGGACAGATATGAGGAGAAATAAAGTAAAATGAAACTAAGAAGAAAAAAAAAGCAAGAACCAACAACTTAAAATGAAAACAAGTGGGAAAAAAAAAAAAAAAAAAAAAAAAAAAAAAAAAAAAAAAAAAAAAAACACAACAACACAAACACCACACACACTAATACGCAAGTCACGTAGCCGCACAGTGCACTTGTAAAGTTCTACGAGCTGGCAATGCACAATATTGCCTTGCTCGCAGTAAACAGCAGTTTTTACTGAAGTTTGTTGCTGCAGAGGCTTTGTTCAGTCTCTTTTCTGTACGGCACACAGTCTTGTATTTTACGAAGTCTTCTGTATATACGTTGTTTAAGTCCACTTCACTTATCATAAAATCAGCACTGCCGGCACAGGGTGAAAGTTACACATACGCGCGCGCGCGCGCGCGCGCGCGCACACGCACACACACACACACACAATTAACTCTTAGCTCAACCTCCCTCCCCAACAAACATCCACTCACTCAAGCACAAACTGCTACCCTTCGTAAAAATTTAGTCCGTGGCCCTATATAATAGCGTATACTATTAAAGCATTTATGCTCGCTCGCACATACGCAAACTGGAACCTGCAATCAGAAGTGTGGGGGAAGCATGGAGTGCTGGGGAGGTACGAAGAATGGCCAGTACCCACGGATGATGAGAAGGTGAAAGGGTCCGTGGAAGGTAACTGAAGGGTGGAGGGATAGGCAGGGGCGGGGGAGGGACAGATCTATTGAACCAGGGGGAGGCGGGGGAAAAGGGGGGGGGGGGGGGGGGGGGGGGGCACTCTCGCCTGGCGGCACACATAGCGGACGGTCACTTTGGTTGGGCTGGGAGACGGGTGACTGGACCAGTACTGTTGTCACTGCCCGTACACACATCTGGCCGGCGGGGTTTTGGAGGGGCTTGCTGGAGGGGGGAGGGTGCAGTAGGGACGGGTGATGTGTCAATAGTTTTGGGTGTTATTTGGGGCGGCAGAGCGAGAGGCTGGCTGTACATTCTTTTGGTAACTCTGTGTACGCACAAGCGAGCTGGATGGTCTTGGAGGGGCTTCCTGGAGGGGGGAGGGGGGAGACGAATTCTGAGAGTGCGTAAATCGGAGGAAGGTTTGGGAATTCTGAGAGGTGAATGGGGGAGGGAGGAGAGGGGATCTGGGGCGTCGTGTGCTGTTGGTAACACGAGACATGTGGCATGTAGGGGTGGGTAGGAGGGCCTGTCGTCTAGGGGGGAAGAGGTTTTGTGTCACACGTTCCACTCCCTTCCTGCTGGTTGTGTCGAGTTGTAGTACAACGCCAGTCTCGGGGCACCGCGCGCTGAGTGGTGAAGGTGGCACAATGGCTGATAAATTTAATCCCCATTGCTGAACAGGCCTCCTGAAGGTTGTCGTTGCTGGGGCGGATGATGGTGTTCAGAGATGCCGCCCTCCTCTCGCCGGGATAATTGCAGAGGCCTGTAGTTGGGCTTTGGGGAAGACTCGGTGGCACTGCACAATAAGCTCTCGCCACTGCTGCGTTGATATTGAACCAGCTGGCTTTGATGCTAAGAGCTCGCTGCAGTCACCAGCCCCCACATGGAAGGTAGCCTGCATCACCTTGTGGGTTGGTGTCTGCTTTGCAAGCCATTGAGTCAGGCTGGGGATCGTCAGATTGTCGGCACACTCTAACTGAGCGCTGGCCCTAGGGATATCAATACCTCTCAGGGTGCAGTCACTCAGCAGGATTGTAGAGGTCTGTCTATCAATGGAAACCTTTTGAAGAGGAAGGGGAGGGACACATTGGGGAGATAATTTTTCAGGGAGAGGTGTCTTCTCACAAACAGGTAGTGGTTGGATATGTGAGTTAGAGGGTTTCTCACATTGTGGGGATGAGTTGTCCTGTATTTTGTCAGTGTGAGTTGTGTGCTAGTAGGGCAGAAGGGGGGTGGTGCATCTTGTATGCAGTCTGCAGTGAGAGCAGGGGTGTGTTTTGTGTCTGGGGAGGATGGAGAGGTTGCTTTTGTTGGGTGGCGGAGGAGTTTGAATGTGATTTACATTTAGATTTTTTTTATTGGTTGTTATGTTTTTGCGAGAGGATGATTTGTCATTGTCAGATGAAGACATGTGACTGAGTTGGGTAGATAGGGCGTCGAGCTCTATTTTGAAGTCTGTCTGGTTTCATGTAGTGTTGATCTGAGGGCAGAGATTTCGTCACGGAGGGACTGAGTGATCCTAAGGAATTCTTCCTTAGGCACACAGTCGTCATGACTACAGCTACAATCTGTGGGACTGTTGTCAGTGTTGGTGTCAGTCCCTTTCATTGAGCTGTCACAATCGTCTGTGTCGTGTGACGTAGTCACTGTGGTTTTTGTTGTCAGTTGTCACACAGCTTTTGCTCAA
>JADBJO010001897.1:0-17474 GCA_016801955.1 Conus betulinus | reverse complement strand
GACACACACATAAGCACACTGACAAAAATAACCTTACCTACACATACACATTGTTGACATCCATCATAATCAGTGATGTACTTCACTGCATGTTCACAGTGGTAGGGACACACTGGTTCATGGCAATCTGTCAACAGTGCAATGGTACATGTTAGGAGTGGCTCATACCATATGTCAGTAACACATCATCACATGTTGACAGTGGAAGAAACAATCTGTCAACAACACAATGTCATACATTCACAGTGGAAGGGCCAATCTGCCAACAATGAGACGTCACACGTTTGCAATCTTTGACACAGTATATCAACAACACAATGCCACATGATTACTGCGATGTGGACAATTTGTCAACAACACAATGTCACACGTCTACGGTGGTGTGGACTGTCTGTCACAACACAATAACCACACTTTGTCACATATTTAAAATGGGTTCAACAACACAAAATATCACATGCTGAAATTGGATAACTCAATCTGTCTGCAATACAATGTTGCATATCGATATTGTACAAACAATGTGTGACCTGTACAGTTTTTACCTGTTTACTTTGATATTGACATTCGGTCAGTTAAACTATATCACATGCTAACATTGGAAAAAAGTCTTTACTAATGTCTGAACAACGAAATGAACAAAGAGAACATAAAAACAGTCACTGGACCATGGCCAGACTGAGAGTGAACATGGAGAAAATGCAGAGAACAATCACTGAAACGGCTTTAGACAGATTGATCTACAAACAGGGACTTGATCAACTGAAGGGTGAACAACGACAAACTGAAGAACTAACTGTAATACTATCCGAGTGATGGTGGAACACTGGGAAACACATTGCTCACTGCATCACAACAAGACTGATCTATGGACAAGGAGAAACAGATAAAACTCACTGGAACACAATCAGACTGACAGGTAAACAAAGGAAAAACAAAGAACTTACTGGCATACATAAGTGTACAAATGGAAAAAACAAAGAATTTTCCGAAAACCAGCCGGGTGGCTGAACAAAGAGAAAATATAATGGAATTCATGGAACCCAATCATCACACTGATGAGTCAACAAAGGAAAAACAAAGAACTCAAGAAACGTGATCAGACCAATGGCTGAAAAGACAAAACACAGCACTCACTGGAGCAGACGCATTTGTCACACCCTGCATCGTCCTTGACGTAATCTGTGCCATGACGACATTCCTTCGGACACTTCACTTCCGGACAGCCCGTGTAATCTTTATCTGTTTACATCATCAACGTTATTAGCGTCAATGCCATTATCACCTGAATATCATTGAGTTCATCGGCAGCTTTGTTATCAACATAGCTATTTCATATCCATCATCTTCATTCACACACACACACACACACACACACACACACACACACACACACACACACACACATACAGAGAGAGAGAGAGAGAGAGAGAGTCAATGCCATTATCACCTGAATATCATTGTGTTCATTGGCAGCTTTGTTATCAACTAGTTATTTCCATTTCCATCATCTTCATTAACACACACACACACACACACACACACACACACACACACACACACACACACACACACATACAGAGAGAGAGAGAGAGAGACAGAGATATACACGCACATACAGAGAGAGAGAGAGAGAGAGAGAGAGAGAGAGAGAGAGAGAGAGAGAGAGAGAGAGAGAGAGAGAGAGAGAGAGAGAGTCACACTGACATATACATTAGTACACTGACCGAAAATAAATAAATGAATAAATAAAACTCACCTGCACATACACATTGTTGACATCCATCATAATCAGTGATGTACTTCACTTCATGTTCACAGTGGTAAGGACACATGGTTCATAGCACTCTGTCAACAATGCAATGAAAATGTTAACAGGGGCAGATACAGTGTGTCAATAACACAACATTACATGTTTTAATTGGTGGGGACAACCTGTTAACAACACGGATGTCACATGGTTACAGTTGTGGGCACAATCTGTCAACAACGAGATGTCACTTGTTTGCAGTGTGCGAAATAGCATGTCAACACAATATCACATTTTTAGTCAATCTATCAACAACTCAAAGTGTCTCGTTTATGAGGCAGAGACAGTTTGTCATATACACAATATCACATCTTTACAGAGGAAAACAATGTTCAAACACAATCGCAAATGTTTACAGTGGTAACGACAAGCTGGTAACAACACAATGTCACAAATCTACAGCGACAGAGTCAACCTGTCAACACAATCTTCTTTACATTCTTAGGCACAATCTGTTAACAACACAATATCCCATTTGAAAACCCACTCCCTGTTAGCAACACAATATCACAAGTTTATATTGATTGACTGTTCTGACTTATGTGTAAACAAAGACAACAGAACAAGGAGAAGGTTAAAAACAGTCATTAGAACAATGACCAGATTAATGTGTGAACGAGGCAAAAATGAAGAAAAAAGTCACCAAAACACGATCAGAGAGACAGATATACAATAGAAAAAGAAAGAGGTTTTTTCGAACATGATCGAAATGATGGGTAAAAAAGTGAAAATAAAGACCTAACTTAATACGATCAAAGTGACTGGTAAGAGAAACAACTGTCTGGAACAAGACAAAGACAGAATAATGGCCCCACCAAATGGAAAAAATAAACAAATTCAAGTTTCTTTATTCTTCTGTTTAGCATGCAGTAATTCTGTCTGTGCTGGATATGTTTCCGCCTGTAGTCACGCTACATGAAAACCACTTCTCTAGAACTCAATAAGACTTGAGTGCGTGAACAAAGGTAAAAGAAAAATTCTGGAGCATGACCATTCTGATTAGTTAACAAAGGAAAATAACAGACTTACTGAAGAGGTCACACTGATAAATGAACAAAAGTAAACCAAAGAACTGAGTAGAAAACAGACTGATAGGTGAATAAGGAGAAGAAACACATGGAATCAACTGGAACAAGATCAGACTAATGAGTCAACAACAACAACAACAACAACAACAACAACAAACAACAACAAACTGAAGTAAATACAATCAGACTGATATTTACACAAAGGAAGAACAAAGAACTCACTGGAGCAGACGCATTTCTCACACCCTGCATCGTCCTTGACGTAATCTGTGCCATGACGACAGTCCTCTGGACACTTCATTTCCGGACATTCCGTGTTTGTCTGTGTGTTTGCATCGTCATCGTTATCATCAGTATCGTTGCTATCATCGCCTTAATGCCATTATTACTGGTGCCACTGTTATCAATCCTTACTTTCATAGACTTCATAATTTCAGTCATCATCATCATCATCATCATCATCATCATCATCCAGGCTAAAACCTCCATGGGAGAATAAGAAGATCTGCCTGAAACACACGATCAGGTTCTAAAATGCACTGGTATTTTCAACCTGCGTGTGTGCACACCAGACATAAACGCTCACTGAAGATCAGAAACGAAAAAGTCCATCAATGGAAAGGAAGTGTGACCACACGATACTGGACATACTGGTCATAGAACCAAAGGAGAAATGCACCCAACTAGAAAGTAGCTTACTGGGCCATGTGAAGGTCTGCTGATGTCAGTTAAGAAAAGAAAGTGACACTGACATGGCCATGAAACAAAATGGAAACAAACCATCAACCAGCCCCATCCTGCCCATCCAACCTACACACACACACACACACACACACACACACACACACACACACACACACACACACACACACACACACGCGCACACACACACACACACACACACACACACACACACACACACACACACACACACACACACACACACACACACACACACACACGCACACGCACACACACACACACACACACACAGCACACACACACACATATTTCTATATACTATAGAATAAAACTTGATGCTTTAAAAACCAAGTACAGTAATAACGGAAAATGTATTTGTGGCGAGAAAAGATTAACTAGCATTCATGTCTTGTTTGGTTGTTTACCCCTTCAAGCATACTTACCGTCATTATCAGGCATGTCTCTTTCGGATATTTTCCTTGACTTAGAGTTCGCTTTTAAAGTTATCTTTTCTTTAATTTGTAGTCCAGTTAGACAGTTACTCTAATGTGAAAATGCTGAATTATTAATATTGTCTTATATTATGCACACAAAATTTAAACACGCATTCCAGCATGCATGAATAGGCCTACATAAGACACTCTCTCTCTCTCTCTCTCTCTCTCTCTCTCTCTCTTCTCTCTCTCTCTCTCTCTCTCTCTCTTCGTCTAATATCACATTAGTGAAAAGATGTTAAAGAAAAGTACTACTACACACACACACACACACACACACACACACACACACACAGGACAGAGGAGAGAGAGAGAGAGAGAGAGAGAGAGAGAGAGAGAGAGAGAGAGAGAGAGAGAGAAGACAAGACAACACAGAGACAAGAGAAGACAAAGCACTGACGTGCTTTTCTCCACATCCAGTCCTCGCCCTGAGGAGAGAGAGAGAGAGAGAGAGAGAGAGAGAGAGAGAGAGAGAGAGAGAGAGAGAGAGAGTCACACAGACACACACATAAGCACACTGACAAAAATTAACCTTACCTACACATACACATTGTTGACATCCATCATAATCAGTGATGTACTTCACTGCATGTTCACAGTGGTAGGGACACACTGGTTCATGGCAATCTGTCAACAGTGCAATGGTACATGTTAGGAGTGGCTCATACCATATGTCAGTAACACATCATCACATGTTGACAGTGGAAGAAACAATCAGTCAACAACACAATGTCATACATTCACAGTGGAAGGGCCAATCTGCCAACAATGAGACGTCACACGTTTGCAATCTTTGACACAGTATATCAACAACACAATGCCACATGATTACTGCGATGTGGACAATTTGTCAACAACACAATGTCACACGTCTACGGTGGTGTGGACTGTCTGTCACAACACAATAACCACACTTTGTCACATATTTAAAATGGTTTCAACAACACAATATCACATGCTGAAATTGGATAACTCAATCTGTCTGCAATACAATGTTGCATATCGATATTGTACAAACAATGTGTGACCTGTACAGTTTTACCTGTTTACTTTGATATTGACACTCGGTCAGTTAAACTATATCACATGCTAACATTGGAAAAAGTCTTTACTAATGTCTGAACAACGAAATGAACAAAGAGAACATAAAAACAGTCACTGGACCATGGCCAGACTGAGAGGTGAACATGGAGAAAATGCAGACAACAATCACTGAAACGGCTTTAGACAGATTGATCTACAAACAGGGACTTGATCAAACTGAAGGGTGAACAACGACAAACTAAAGAACTAACTGTAATACTATCCGAGTGATGGTGGAACACTGGGAAACACATTGCTCACTGCATCACAACAAGACTGATCTATGGACAAGGACAAACAGATAAAACTCACTGGAACACAATCAGACTGAAAGGTAAACAAAGGAAAAAACAAAGAACTTACTGGAATACATAAGTGTACAAATGGAAAACAAAGAAATTTCCGAAAACCAGCCGGATGGCTGAACAAAGAGAAAATATAATGGAATTCAATGGAACCCAATCACACTGATGAGTCAACAAAGGAAAAACAAAGAACTCAAGAAACGTGATCAGACCAATGGCTGAAACTACAAAACACAGCACTCACTGGAGCAGACGCATTTGTCACACCCTGCATCGTCCTTGACGTAATCTGTGCCATGACGACATTCCTTCGGACACTTCACTTCCGGACAGCCCGTGTAATCNCTCAAGAAACGTGATCAGACCAATGGCTGAAACTACAAAAAACACAGCACTCACTGGAGCAGACGCATTTGTCACACCCTGCATCGTCCTTGACGTAATCTGTGCCATGACGACATTCCTTCGGACACTTCACTTCCGGACAGCCCGTGTAATCTTTATCTGTTTACATCATCAACGTTATTAGCGTCAATGCCATTATCACCTGAATATCATTGTGTTCATTGGCAGAGAGAGGGAGAGAGAGGGAGAGAGAGAGAGAGAGAGAGAGAGAGAGAGAGAGAGAGAGAGAGAGAGAGAGAGAGAGAGAGAGTCACACTGACATATACATTAGTACACTGACCGAAAATAAATAAAATGAATAAATAAAACTCACCTGCACATACACATTGTTGACATCCATCATAATCAGTGATGTACTTCACTTCATGTTCACAGTGGTAAGGACACACTGGTTCATAGCACTCTGTCAACAATGCAATGAAAATGTTAAAGAGGGGCAGATACAGTGTGTCAATAACACAACATTACATGTTTTAATAGGTGGGGACAACCTGTTAACAACACGGATGTCACATGGTTACAGTTGTGGGCACAATCTGTCAACAACGAGATGTCACTTGTTTGCAGTGTCAGATATAGCATGTCAACACAATATCACATTTTTAGTCAATCTATCAACAACTCAAGTGTCTCGTTTATGAGGCAGAGACAGTTTGTCATATACACAATATCACATCTTTACAGAGGAAAAAACAATGTTCAAACACAATCGCAAATGTTTACAGTGGTAACGACAAGCTGGTAACAACACAATGTCACAAATCTACAGCGATGGAGTCAACCTGTCAACACAATCTTCTTTACATTCTTAGGCACAATCTGTTAACAACACAATATCCCATTTGAAAACCCACTCCCTGTTAACACAAATATCACAAGTTTATATTGATTGACTGTTCTGACTTATGTGTAAACAAAGACAACAGAACAAGGAGAAAGTTAAAAACAGTCATTAGAACAATGACCAGATTAATGTGTGAACGAGGCAAAAATGAAGAAAAAAAGTCACCAAAACACGATCAGACAGACAGATTTACAACAGAAAAAAAGAGGTTTTTTTTTCGAACATGATCGAAATGATGGGTAAAAAAGTGAAAATAAAGACCTGACTTAATACGATCAAAGTGACTGGTAAGAGAACAACTGTCTGGAACACAAGAGAAAGACAGAATAATGGCCCCGCCAAATGGAAAAAATAAACAAATTTAAGTTTCTTTATTCTTCTGTGTTGCAGTGCAGTAATTCTGTCTGTGCTGATTATGTTTCCGCATGTAGCCACACTACATGAAAACAGTTCTCTAGAACACAATAAGACTTGAGTGCGTGAACAAAGGCAAAAGAAAAATTCTGGAGCATGACCATTCTGATTAGTTAACAAAGGAAAATAACAGACTTACTGGAAGAGGATCACACTGATAAATGAACAAAAGTAAAACAAAGAACTGAGTAGAAAACAGACTGATAGGTGAATAAGGAGAAGAAACACATGGAATCAACTGTAACAAGATCAGATTAATGAGTCAACAACAACGGCAACAACAACAACAACAACACTGAAGTAAATATAATCAGACTGATATTTAAACAAAGGAAGAACAAAGAACTCACTGGAGCAGACACATTTCTCACACCCTGCATCGTCCTTGACGTAATCTGTGCCATGACGACAGTCCTCTGGACACTTCATTTCCGGACATTCCGTGTTGTCTGTGTGTTTGCATCGTCATCGTTATCATCAGTATCGTTGCTATCATCGCCTTAATGCCATTATTACTGGTGCCACTGTTATCAATCCTTACTTTCATAGACTTCATAATTTCAGTCATCATCATCATCATCATCATCATCCAGGCTAAAACCTCCATGGGAGAATAAGAAGATCTGCCTGAAACACTCGATCAGGTTCTAAAATGCACTGGTATTTTCAACCTGCGTGTGTGTGCACACCAGACATAAACGCTCACTGAAGATCAGAAACGAAGAAGTCCATCAATGGAAACGAAGTGTGACCACATGATACTGGACATACTGGTCATAGAACCAAAGGAGAAATGCACCCAACAAGAAAGTAGCTTACTGGGCCATGTGAAAATCTGCTGATGTCAGTTAAGAAAAGAAAGTGACACTGACATGGCCATGAAACAAAATGGAAACAAACCATCAACCAGCCCCATCCTACCCATCCAACCTACACACACACACACACACACACACACACACACACACACACACACACACACACACACACACACACACACACACACACACACACACACACACACACACACACACACACACACACACACACACACACACACACACACACACACACACACACACACACACACACACACACACACACACAGGGGGAGAGAGAGATACAGAGGAGAGGGAGAGAGAGAGAGACAGAGAGAGAGAGAGAGAGAGAGAGAGAGAGAGAGAGACAGAGACAACACAAGACAACAGACAAGAGACAAAGCACTGACGTGCTTTTCTTTACATCCAGTCCTCGCCCTGAGGAGAGAGAGAGAGAGAGAGAGAGAGAGAGAGAGAGAGAGAGAGAGAGAGAGAGAGAGAGAGTCACACAGACACACACATAAGCACACTGACAAAAATTAACCTTACCTGCACATACACATGTTGACATCCATCATAATCAGTGATGTACTTCACTGCATGTTCACAGTGGTAGGGACACACTGGTTCATGGCAATCTGTCAACAGTGCAATGGTACATGTTAGGAGTGGCTCATACCATATGTCAGTAACACATCATCACATGTTGACAGTGGAAGAAACAATCTGTCAACAACACAATGTCATACATTCACAGTGGAAGGGCCAATCTGCCAACAATGAGACGTCACACGTTTGCAATCTTTGACACAGTATGTCAACAACACAATGCCACATGAGTACTGCGATGTGGACAATTTGTCAACAACACAATGTCACACGTCTACGGTGGTGTGGACTGTCTGTCACAACACATAACCACACTTTGTCACATATTTACAATGAGTTCAACAACAAAATATCACATGCTGAAATGGATAACTCAATCTGTCTGCAATACAATGTTGCATATCGATATTGTACAAACAATGTGTGACCTGTACAGTTTTACCTGTTTACTTTGATATTGACATTCGGTCAGTTAAACTATATCACATGCTAACATTGGAAAAAGTCTTTACTAATGTCTGAACAACGAAATGAACAAAGAGAACATAAAAACAGTCACTGGACCATGGCCAGACTGAGAGGTGAACATGGAGAAAATGCAGAGAACAATCACTGAAACGGCTTTAGACAGATTGATCTACAAACAGGGACTTGATCAAACTGAAGGGTGAACAACGACAAACTGAAGAACTAACTGTAATACTATCTGAGTGATGGTGGAACACTGGGAAACACATTGCTCACTGCATCACAACAAGACTGATCTATGGACAAGGAGAAACAGATAAAACTCACTGGAACACAATCAGACTGAAAGGTAAACAAAGGAAAAACAAAGAACTTACTGGCATACATAAGTGTAGAAATGGAAAACAAAGAAATTTCCGAAAACCAGCCGGATGGCTGAACAAAGAGAAAATATAATGGAATTCAATGGAACCCAATCACACTGATGAGTCAACAAAGGAAAAACAAAGAACTCAAGAAACGTGATCAGACCAATGGCTGAAACTACAAAACACAGCACTCACTGGAGCAGACGCATTTGTCACACCCTGCATCGTCCTTGACGTAATCTGTGCCATGACGACATTCCTTCGGACACTTCACTTCCGACAGCCCGTGTAATCTTTATCTGTTTACATCATCAACGTTATTAGCGTCAATGCCATTATCACCTGAATATCATTGTGTTCATTGGCAGCTTTGTTATCAACATAGTTATTTCCATTTCCATCATCTTTCATTCACACACACACACACACACACACACACACACACACACACACAGAGAGAGAGAGAGAGAGAGGAGAGAGAGAGAGAGAGAGATACACGCACATACAGAGAGAGATAGAGGGAGGGAGGGGAGAGAGAGAGAGAGAGAGAGAGAGAGAGAGAGAGAGAGAGAGAGAGAGAGAGTCACACTGACATATACATTAGTACACTGACCGAAAATAAATAAATGAATAAATAAAATTCACCTGCACATACACATTGTTGACATCCATCATAATCAGTGATGTACTTCACTTCATGTTCACAGTGGTAGGGACACACTGGTTCATAGCACTCTGTCAACAATGCAATGAAAATGTTAACAGGGGCAGATACAGTGTGTCAATAACACAACATTACATGTTTTAATAGGTGAGGACAACCTGTTAACAACACGGATGTCACATGGTTACAGTTGTGGGCACAATCTGTCAACAACGAGATGTCACTTGTTTGCAGTGTCAGATATGTAGCATGTCAACACAATATCACATTTTTAGTCAATCTATCAACAACTCAAAGTGTCTCGTTTATGCACAAATCTACAGCGAGAGTCAACCTGTCAACACAATCTTCTTTACAATCTTAGGCACAATCTGTTAACAACACAATATCCCATTTGAAAACCCACTCCCTGTTAACATGATCGTTTATATTGATGACTGTTCTGACTTATGTAAACAAAGACAACAGAACAAGGAGAAAGTTAAAAACAGTCATTAGAACAATGACCAGATTAAAAGTGAACGAGGCAAAAATGAGAAAAAAAGTCACCAAAACTGTCAGACAGACAGATTTACAACAGAAAAAAAGAGGTTTTTCGAACATGATCGAAATGATGGGTAAAAAAAATGGAAAAATAAAACCTGAACTTAATACATCAAAGTGACTGGTAAGAGGGAACTTCTGTCTAGCAGTGCAGAATAATTCCCCGTCAAATGTGCTGAACAAATTTAGTTTCTTCTTTATTCTTCTGTGTAGTGCACAATACTGTCTGTGCTGATTTCTTTCCGCATGTAGACACTACATGAAAACCAGACTTGAGTGCGTGAACAAAAAGGCAAAAGAAAAAATTCTGGAGCATGACCATTCTGATTAGTTAACAAAGGAAAATAACAGACTTACTGGAAGAGGATCACACTGATAAATGAACAAAAGTAACAAAAGAACTGAGTAGAAAACAGACTGATAGGTGAATAAGGAGAAGAAACACATGGAATCAACTGGAACAAGATCAGACTAATGAGTCAACAACAACGGCAACAACAACAACAACAACAACAACAACAACAACAAACTGAAGTAAATACAATCAGACTGATATTTAAACAAAGGAAGAACAAAGAACTCACTGGAGCAGACACATTTCTCACACCCTGCATCGTCCTTGACGTAATCTGTGCCATGACGACAGTCCTCTGGACACTTCATTTCCGGACATTCCGTGTTGTCTGTGTGTTTGCATCGTCATCGTTATCATCACTATCGTTGCTATCATCGCCTTAATGCCATTATTACTGGTGCCACTGTTATCAATCCTTACTTTCATAGACTTCGTAATTTCAGTCATCATCATCATCATCATCATCATCATCATCATCCAGCTAAAACCTCCATGGGAGAATAAGAAGATCTGCCTGAAACACTCGATCAGGTTCTAAAATGCACTGGTATTTTCAACCTGCGTGTGTGCACACCAGACATAAACGCTCACTGAAGATCAGAAACGAAGAAGTCCATCAATGGAAACGAAGTGTGACCACATGATACTGGACATACTGGTCATAGAACCAAAGGAGAAATGCACCCAACTAGAAAGTAGCTTACTGGGCCATGTGAAAATCTGCTGATGTCAGTTAAGAAAAGAAAGTGACACTGACATGGCCATGAAACAAAATGGAAACAAACCCCATCAACCAGCCCCATCCTACCCATCCAACCACACACACACACACACACACACACACACACACACACACACACACACACACACACACACACACACACACACACACACACACACACACACACACACAACACACACACACACACACACACACACACACACACACACACACACACACACACACACACACACACAGAGAGAGAGAGAGAGAGAGAGAGACTGACAAAAATTAACCTTACCTGCACATACACATTGTTGACATCCATCATAATCAGTGATGTACTTCACTGCATGTTCACAGTGGTAGGGACACACTGGTTCATGGCAATCTGTCAACAGTGCAATGGTACATGTTAGGAGTGGCTCATACCATATGTCAGTAACACATCATCACATGTTGACAGTGGAAGAAACAATCTGTCAACAACACAATGTCATACATTCACAGTGGAAGGGCCAATCTGCCAACAACAATGAGACGTCACACGTTTGCAATCTTTGACACAGTATGTCAACAACACAATGCCACATGATTACTGCGATGTGACAATTTGTCAACAACACAATGTCACACGTCTACGGTGGTGTGGACTGTCTGTCACAACACAATAACCACACTTTGTCACATATTTACAATGGGTTCAACAACACAATATCACATGCTGAAATTGGATAACTCAATCTGTCTGCAATACAATGTTGCATATCGATATTGTACAAACAATGTGTGACCTGTACAGTTTTACCTGTTTTACTTTGATATTGACATTCGGTCAGTTAAACTATATCACATGCTAACATTGGAAAAAGTCTTTACTAATGTCTGAACAACGAAATGAACAAAGAGAACATAAAAACAGTCACTGGACCATGGCCAGACTGAGAGGTGAACATGGAGAAAATGCAGACAACAATCACTGAAACGGCTTTAGACAGATTGATCTACAAACAGGGACTTGATCAAACTGAAGGGTGAACAACGACAAACTGAAGAACTAACTGTAATACTATCCGAGTGATGGTGGAACACTGGGAAACACATTGCTCACTGCATCACAACAAGACTGATCTATGGACAAGGAGAAACAGATAAAACTCACTGGAACACAATCAGACTGAAAGGTAAACAAAGGAAAAAAAGAACTTACTGGCATACATAAGTGTACAAATGGAAAACAAAAAAATTCCGAAAACCAGCCGGATGGCTGAACAAAGAGAAAATATAATGGAATTCAATGGAACCCAATCACACTGATGAGTCAACAAAGGAAAACAAAGAACTCAAGAAACGTGATCAGACCAATGGCTGAAAAGACAAAACACAGCACTCACTGGAGCAGACGCATTTGTCACACCCTGCATCGTCCTTGACGTAATCTGTGCCATGACGACATTCCTTCGGACACGGACACTTCACTTCCGGACAGCCCGTGTAATCTTTATCTGTTTACATCATCAACGTTATTAGCGTCAATGCCATTATCACCTGAATATCATTGTGTTCATTGGCAGCTTTGTTATCAACATAGTTATTTTCATTTCCATCATCTTCATTCACACACACACACACACACACACACACACACACACACACACACACACAGAGAGACAGAGAGAGAGAGAGAGATACACGCAGAGATACAGAGAGAGATAGAGGGAGGGAGGGAGAGAGAGAGAGAGAGAGAGAGAGAGAGAGAGAGAGAGAGAGAGAGAGAGAGAGAGAGAGAGAGAGAGAGAGAGAGAGAGAGAGAGAGAGTCACTGACATATACATTAGTACACTGACCGAAAATAAATAAATGAATAAATAAAACTCACCTGCACATACACATTGTTGACATCCATCATAATCAGTGATGTACTTCACTTCATTTTCACAGTGGTAGGACACACTGGTTCATAGCACTCTGTCAACAATGCAATGAAAATGTTAACAGGGGCAGATACAGTGTGTCAATAACACAACATTACATGTTTTAATAGGTGGCGACAACCTGTTAACAACACGGATGTCACATGGTTAATTGTGGGCACAATCTGTCAACAACGAGATGTCACTTGTTTGCAGTGTCAGATATAGCATGTCAACACAATATCACACATTTTTAGTCAATCTATCAACAACTCAAAGTGTCTCGTTTATGAGGCAGAGACAGTTTGTCATATACACAATATCACATCTTTACAGAGGAAAACAATGTTCAAACACAATCGCAAATGTTTACAGTGGTAACGACAAGCTGGTAACACACACAATGTCACAAATCTACAGCGACGGAGTCAACCTGTCAACACAATCTTCTTTACATTCTTAGGCACAATCTGTTAACAACACAATATCCCATTTGAAAACCCACTCCCTGTTAACAACACAATATCACAAGTTTATATTGATTGACTGTTCTGACTTATGTGTAAACAAAGACAACAGAACAAGGAGAAAGTTAAAAACAGTCATTAGAACAATGACCAGATTAATGTGTGAACGAGGCAAAATGAAGAAAAAAAGTCACCAAAACACGATCAGACAGACAGATTTACAATAGAAAAAGAAAGAGGTTTTTCGAACATGATCGAAATGATGGGTAAAAAAGTGAAAATAAAGACCTAACTTAATACGATCAAAGTGACTGGTAAGAGAAGAACAACTGTCTGGAACAAGAGAAAGACAGAATAATGGCCCCGCCAAATGGAAAAAATAAACAAATTCAAGTTTCTTTATTTCTTCTGTGTAGCAGTGCAGTAATTCTGTCTGTGCTGATTATGTTTCCGCATGTAGTCACACTACATGAAAACCAGTTCTCTAGAACTCAATAAGACTTGAGTGCGTGAACAAAGGCAAAAGAAAATTCTGGAGCATGACCATTCTGATTAGTTAACAAAGGAAAATAACAGACTTACTGGAAGAGGATCACACTGATAAATGAACAAAAGTAAAACAAAGAACTGAGAAGAAAACAGACTGATAGGTGAATAAGGAGAAGAAACACATGGAATCAACTGGAACAAGATCAGACTAATGAGTCAACAACAACGGCAACAACAACAACAACAACAACAACAACAAACTGAAGTAAATACAATCAGACTGATATTTAACAAAAAGAAGAACAAAGAACTCACTGGAGCAGACACATTTCTCACACCCTGCATCGTCCTTGACGTAATCTGTGCCATGACGACAGTCCTCTGGACACTTCATTTCCGGACATTCCGTGTTGTCTGTGTGTTTGCATCGTCATCGTTATCATCACTATCGTTGCTATCATCGCCTTAATGCCATTATTATTGGTGCCACTGTTATCAATCCTTACTTTCATAGACTTCGTAATTTTAGTCATCATCATCATCATCATCATCATCATCATCATCCAGGCTAAAACCTCCATGGAGAATAAGAAGATCTGCCTGAAACACTCAATCAGGTTCTAAAATGCACTGGTATTTTCAACCTGCGTGTGTGCACACCAGACATAAACGCTCACTGAAAATCAGAAACGAAGAAGTCCATCAATGTAAACGAAGTGTGACCACATGATACTGGACATACTGGTATAGAACCAAAGGAGAAATGCACCCAACTAGAAAGTAGCTTACTGGGCCATGTGAAAATCTGCTGATGTCAGTTAAGAAAAGAAAGTGACACTGACATGGCCATGAAACAAAATGGAAACAAACCATCAACCAGCCCCATCCTGCCCATCCAACCTACACACACACACACACACACACACACACACACACACACACACACACACACACACACACACACACACACACACACACACACACACACACACACACACACACACACACACACACACACACACACACACACACACACACACACACACACACACACACACACACTCGGACACAGAGAGAGAGAGAGACACACAGAGAGAGAGAGAGAGGGGTGGAGAGAGAGAGAGAGAGAGAGAGAGAGAGAGAGAGAGAGAGAGAGAGAGAGAGAGAGAGAGAGAGAAGACAAGACAACACAAGACAAGAGAAGACAGAAAGCACTGACCTGCTTTTCTTTACATCCAGTCCTCGCCCTGAGGAGAGAGAGAGAGAGAGAGAGAGAGAGAGAGAGAGAGAGAGAGAGAGAGAGAGAGAGAGAGTCACACAGACACACACATAAGCACACTGACAAAAATTAACCTTACCTGCACATACACATTGTTGACATCCATCATAATCAGTGATGTACTTCACTGCATGTTCACAGTGGTAGGGACACACTGGTTCATGGCAATCTGTCAACAGTGCAATGGTACATGTTAGGAGTGGCTCATACCATATGTCAGTAACACATCATCACATGTTGACAGTGGAAGAAACAATCTGTCAACAACACAATGTCATACATTCACAGTGGAAGGGCCAATCTGCCAACAATGAGACGTCACACGTTTGCAATCTTTGACACAGTATGTCAACAACACAATGCCACATGAGTACTGCGATGTGGACAATTTGTCAACAACACAATGTCACACGTCTACGGTGGTGTGGACTGTCTGTCACAACACAATAACCACACTTTGTCACATATTTACAATGAGTTCAACAACAAATATCACATGCTGAAACTGGATAACTCAATCTGTCTGCAATACAATGTTGCATATCGATATTGTACAAACAATGTGTGACCTGTACAGTTTTACCTGTTTACTTTGATATTGACATTCGGTCAGTTAAACTATATATACACATGCTAACATTGGAAAAAGTCTTTACTAATGTCTGAACAACGAAATGAACAAAGAGAACATAAAAACAGTCACCGGACCATGGCCAGACTGAGAGGTGAACATGGAGAAAATGCAGACAACAATCACTGAAACGGCTTTAGACAGATTGATCTACAAACAGGGACTTGATCAAACTGAAGGGTGAACAACGACAAACTGAAGAACTAACTGTAATACTATCTGAGTGATGGTGGAACACTGGGAAACACATTGCTCACTGCATCACAACAAGACTGATCTATGGACAAGGAGAAACAGATAAAACTCACTGGAACACAATCAGACTGAAAGGTAAACAAAGGAAAAAACAAAGAACTTACTGGCATACATAAGTGTAGAAATGGAAAACAAAGAAATTTCCGAAAACCAGCCGGATGGCTGAACAAAGAGAAAATATAATGGAATTCACTGGAACCCAATCACACTGATGAGTCAACAAAGGAAAAACAAAGAACTCAAGAAACGTGATCAGACCAATGGCTGAAACTACAAAACACAGCACTCACTGGAGCAGACGCATTTGTCACACCCTGCATCGTCCTTGACGTAATCTGTGCCATGACGACATTCCTTCGGACACTTCACTTCCGGACAGCCCGTGTAATCTTATCTGTGTTTACATCATCAACGTTATTAGCGTCAATGCGAGAGAGAGAGTCACACTGACATATACATTAGTACACTGACCGAAAATAAATAAATGAATAAATAAAATTCACCTGCACATACACATTGTTGACATCCATCATAATCAGTGATGTACTTCACTTCATGTTCACAGTGGTAAGGACACACACTGGTTCATAGCACTCTGTCAACAATGCAATGAAAATGTTTAAGAGGGGCAGATACAGTGTGTCAATAACACAACATTACATGTTTTAATAGGTGGGACAACCTGTTAACAACACGGATGTCACATGGTTACAGTGTGGGCACAATCTGTCAACAACGAGATGTCACTTGTTTGCAGTGTCAGATATAGCATGTCAACACAAACTCATCACATTTTTAGTCAATCTATCA
>JADBJO010001896.1:362500-364513 GCA_016801955.1 Conus betulinus | reverse complement strand
TGGAAGAGGCGCAGAGGAAAAAGAAAACGAAACGAAAGAAAAACGGAAACAAAAATTCACACCACAACGCCACAGCAAGCCACTCCAACAGCACTCAGATGCAGAGAGCCACGACAGCCTCACGATCCTCACTGCCCGTGGTGACGTGTCTGTGTCCAGGCTGGTCTGCTCCATGGTGTTCTACGGCCTCAGCCTCAACTCTGGGAACCTGGGCGGCAGCGTGTATGTCAACTTCCAGCTGATGGCGGTGGTGGAGCTCATCGCCTACTTGGCCTGCGTGCTGCTGCTCAACCGCCTGGGCCGCAAGCTGGTGCACGTGCTGTGCATGCTGCTGGGGGGAGGGGCCTGCCTCTCCACCATCCTGGCCGTCCTCTACACCTCTGCTGGTCAGTTCGTCAGTGGTACTGTAGTGATGATGATGATTGGTGGTGGTGGTGGTGGTCTTGGTGATGGTGGGGTGGTGGGTGGTGGTGATGCTAGTTATCAGTAATGATGACGATGATGATAATGCTAAGTTATCTGTAATGATGATGATGATGAAGACAACGACGACGACGACGACGACGACGACGATGATGATGATGATGATGATGACGTCGACGACGACGGTGATAATGATAATGAGGATTAGGAGGATAATGACGACGGTGATAATGATGTTATGTGATGAAGATGATGATGATGATGATCACACACTCACACACACACACACACACACACACACACACACACACACACACACACACACACACACACACACACCTTTCAGCCACCGTAGCAATCTGACAACATCCCCGATGTAGATTACAAACCTTGTGTCCAGTCAATAGCACGCCAGTGTGTGTCTGCCCTCAGAGACCCAGGCATGGCTGACCATTCTGCTGGCCTTGCTGGGCAAGCTGGGGGCGGCGGCTGCCTTCGCCATCATCTACGTGTACTCTGCCGAGCTGTTCCCCACGCTGCTGCGAAACTCCCTGATGGGCCTCACCTGCCTCTGCGCCCGTCTGGGAGGCATGATCTCTCCCTACATTGCCGACCTGGTAACAGGGGGTGGGAGAGAGATGGAGAGGAAGTGAATATGGAGAGGGGAGGGGGGGGGGAGAGAGAGGAGGGGGGAGAGACAGAGACAGAAAAACAGAGAGAGAGAGAGAGAGAGAGAGAGAGAGAGATCAACTACCCCGCCGGAATGGGGTGCAACTTACTAACATAATTACAAACATCGTAGCACCCTAACAATGTGCACAGTCATAAACAATGTGCATAGAAAACAAAGAGTCTCATGTAGGGATGACAGACAGATGGAGAGAGAGAGAGAGAGAGAGAGAGAGAGAGAGAGAGAGAGAGAGAGAGAGAGAGAGAGAGACGCGCTTGACGTTTTAAACAATTTGACACTTCGACACGTTGATATTTTATTTGCCATTACCAAAGAAGTCTTTTGAGAAGGTCTGTGTGTGTGGGTGTGTGGGGAGGGGGGGGAGGGTAACAAAACAATAACATCCACCTCTTCCTTTCCTTGCAAACAAAATAGTTCACGTTCATTCCCAGTGTATATCAAATCAAAGGTTAACAAAAAAAAAATAAAATCGTAGCATCTCCGTATGTCCTTGCACACAGGAGTAGCATAGTAACGTTAACACACAAAACAAAAACAACAACAACAAAGAAAAAAAAACAGAAAGTGTAAGACTGACACGACCATCCACTCAATTAAATGATGATATTGTATCTTACTGACATCCTCCACATGCGATGAATGATGTTATTTGTTCATATATCTCTTATATCTGATCATTATCTTAAATTTGACTATCCTTCACCTCCAATCTAATAGTGGGGGAAAAAAACAAGCGCAGGCCAACAACTAAATTGTCTTCATAGTAATGACTTGGCAGAACTTTGAACTTAAGGAGGGGGGGGGGGGGGGGGGGGGGGGGGCAGCAGGAGCTTGAAGATGTAAAAACTGGGACATGAAATTAACGAAAATATGAAAACTCTTCACAGGCTGCATAAGGG